>JALMLS010000340.1:0-133189 GCA_038496445.1 Trichosphaerium sp. ATCC 40318
ATAGTGAAATATCCAAGTATATGAAGCTGTGATAAGTGTATCATCAACAAACAGGATTTGTGTTAGAAAAAGAAGAGTGGCTGTAGCTCCTGCCACATCATTGCACTGATTGATCATGCAGTTGAAAGGCTCAAGCATAAGGGCAAATAGGGTAGGAGAGAGTGGGTTACCTTGTTCTGTACCATGTTCAACTTTGAATGTTTTGTTGGAGACAACCTCATTAATCCTAACAGCAACTTGAAGCTGCCCAACAATGGCCTTAAAAGAGAGATGAAGGTGGATGAGAATTAATATGAGCACATTGTGCACAGCCATAAAACGCCTTTTTGTGGGCAAAGAGAGAATGGAGACCAAAATTTTGATGAGCTTCAACTATTTCCAGAGCTATACCAAAGAGAAGTGTATCATGAGCAATAAATGTACTAAAAAAGGCAAAAAAAAAAAAAAAAAGTACTAAAAAAGGCAATAGACTAAGAATGATACCAATTGGACAATTGGTCACAAAACAGTGTTTCCCACACATGAAATAACACTACAGGAAGGTTACATTCATAAATCATGTTTTAAAAAGTACCTAACCCACACCTAAAAAAAACTAACAATATTTTTGAAACTCTTACAGGGCTGAAACTGAAACAAGGCATTTTTAGACAATGTCTAGGCATTTTCATCCAAATAATGCCTTATTTTTTACAAAAATGCCTAGTTTTTGCCTCATTCAAAAAGGCAAATACAGGGCAATGCCTTATTTTTTGCTCCAAAAATGCCTTACAGTGGTGGAATCGGACAGAACGCGAATTGCACGTTTTGGGCACGTTTTGGGCACGTTTATTTTCCACGCAAAAGACACGTTTTGGACACGTTTTGGGCACGTTTTTTTTCCACGCAAAAGGCACGTTTCTCTTCCACATGCTGGCCACGCAAATCACACGTTTTGGACACGTTTTGGGCACGTTTATTATCTACGTTTTGGGCACGTTTTAGGCACGTTTATTTTCCACATTTTGGGCACATTTTGGGCACGCATATTTGCCACGCATATCACACGTTTTGGGCACGCATAAAACACCACTTTATAGAGGAAAAGAAAATAACAGTTTATTACGATACATAACACATAACGATTACAAAGAGGTTTGGTACAATTATTACAAACTTTACATAAAACTATCCCCACATAAACAATACCCAGTTTATATCAACCAACTTCATGTTTTTGCCATTTTACCTGCTTTTTTCGCCAATCCTGCCTTATCGTAAATACTTAAGCAAGAACTTACCTAATTAGGCAAAAAATCTCAAATCCAATAATCGTCTTTAAAAAGGGGTTTAATGGAGTTATTGAGCCATAATATCCTTAATCTACCCTAAATATCTATTTTCTATCGTTTTTGCCTTAAAAAGGGGCACCGAACCCCAAACCACCACGAAACCATGCATCGTACCTAATAGTGGGCCATACTTCGTTTTTTAAAGGATTCGTACTAGTAGACCTGAGTTATTCACGAAAAATAGGAAAATCAAGAAATTGTTGGTTTTTGGGTATTTTTAGATTTTTTCGCCTACTTTTAAAGCCATGCCAATACAAACCTAACTACTGCTTACTTGGGTGAAAATACATGTTTTATTGTTGATGATTGGAGGCGATCGGCTTTGGGGTGAGATGGTTGAGTTTTGAGTTTGTCAATTTTTTTATTTTGAATTTTTCTCCAAATTTCTATTAAGGACAGGTCATGGTTAAAACACGCAAATGGCATGTTTTGGGCATGTTTATTGCAAATATACAACACGCAAATGGCACGTTTTGGGCACGTTTTGGGCACGTTTATTTTCCACGCAAATGGCACGTTTTAAGCACGCGTATTTTGTCCGATTCCACCACTGTATATTTGATGAAAAATGCTTGCATCTGGTACACAAGATTGCAATGGTTTTGTCTGCATATTTTAAAAAATTATGCCTTCAAATTAAGGCATAACTCATGCATCAATGCCTTATTTTGGAGACAAAAAGAAAACAATATCATAATTTACAGTGCCTAATAAACCAAGGCATTTTCAGGTAATAACACAACTATTTATTTTAGAATACAGTACACATACAATACACAAAACTCCTAAGTCCACATTTGAAAAAAACCTTAAAGAAAATATGAGATGGTGAAAAAAAAAAAAAAAAAACTTACCTTGTAGTGTTAGAATTCCGCGGTCCTGGAAATATCGCAAAGCTCACTCCTACTACTATTGTCGTTGAAATAGGGTGCTGCAGTTCGTTTGGGGGTGGTTTCGTCTAATTTCATGAATTACTAAAAGCGCTAAGTGCCTGTCTATATAAAACGTCAGTAGGTGATGTGAAAAAAAAAAGTGTTAAAGTTGTTTGACTGTTACTTACCTTAAACCACTTCCTTAATGTGATCAGTCCCTATGATATAGTATAAGCAATGTTTTATATATGAATTAAAATACAAGGCATATAATGTTTAGAAAAATAAAGCATAATAAAGGCATAAAGTACTTGCAATACATGGCATTACTTGATTTATGCAATCAGTGGTGGAATCAGACAGAAGGCGAATGGCCTGTTTTGGGCATGTTTTGGGCACGTTTATTTTCCACACAAAAGACACGTTTTGGACATGTTTTGGGCACGTTTTAGGCACATTTATTTTCCACGTTTTGGGCACATTTTGGGCACACATATTTGCCACACATATCGCACGTTTTGGGCATGCATAAAACACCACTTTATAAAGGAAAAGAAAATAACAATTTATTACGATACATAACACATAACGATTACAAAGAGGTTTGGTACAATTATTACAAACTTTACATAAAACTATCCCCACACAAACGATACCCAGTTTATATCAACCAACTTCATGTTTTTGCCATTTTACCTGCTTTTTCACCAATCCTGCCTTATCGTAAATACTTAAGCAAGAACTTACCTAATTAGGCAAAAAATCTCAAATCCAATAATCATCTTTAAAAAGGGGTTTAATGGAGTTATTGAGCCATAATATCCTTAAACTACCCTAAATACCTATTTTCTATCGTTTTTGCCTTAAAAAGAGGCACCGAACCCCAAACCACCACGAAACCATGCATCGTACCTAATAGTGGGCCATACTTCGTTTTTTAAAGGATTCATACTAGTAGACCTGAGTTATTCACGAAAAATAGGAAAATCAAGAAATTGTTGGTTTTTGGGTATTTTTAGATTTTTTCGCCTACTTTTAGAGCCATGCAGATACAAACCTAACTACTGCTTACTTGGGTGAAAATACATGTTTTATTGTTGACGATTGGAGGTGATCGGCTTTGGGGTGAGATGGTTGAGTTTTGAGTTTGTCAATTTTTTTATTTTGAATTTGTCTCCAAATTTTATTAAAGACAGGTCATGGTTAAAACATGCAAATGACACGTTTTGGGCACGTTTATTGCAAATATACAACACGCAAATGGCACGTTTTGGGCACATTTTGGGCACATTTATTTTCCATGCAAATGGCACGTTTTAGGCACATGTATTTTGTCCGATTCCACCACTGTAATGTAAACATTTTTGTGGATGGTTGTGGTGGCAGAGACTTTTGACTTTTGTATGCATTGTGTAGACTTGGATGTTAGGGTATGTAAGACAGTTTTTACACTTTTTAATTGATGTCAATTGTTAATATTTTCTCATTTTTATACAGAAAGCTAATAAAAGAAGACTATTAATTGTTTGGTAGCCTCTGCTACATTGTTCAATGGATTAAATTGAAAACAAAGTGATCAAGGTGCATGGTATCATGTGAAACTGATTTAAACTATGTACCAAAATATGTCAAACCAAAGTTGAGCAGTTAACTTTGATGGAGGATGAAGCCATGCTCACTGGTCTTAACAAAGTATATGCTTTAACAGGACAAGGTGCATGTATTGAATTTGGTGAACAACACTCTAGACCTCAACAGATGGGCATCCAAGTCACCACTGCAACTTTTATTTGTTCAAAAACACACAACATTATTGTTCAAGGTCATGCTGATGCTGCTATCAGCAAAGCCTATAACTGCCTTAACAAAGAAAAAGCTTTTAAAAATCATGGTATGTGGTATTTGGCATCAAACTTAACCAAGATAGATCATTTAGTCAATGATGAATCCAGTGGAGCTGTTAAGTCAATAGGTGACATTATTGAAGCTATTCCTAGACATGGTGGCTTACAACATCATTATGACATTTGGCATAAACAACAAAAAGTAATTAAAAAATTTAAAGCATTTAGGAATCAATGTTGGAAAGCATGCGAAAACTACTTACGAACTGCAAATTGTGAAAGCTTTCATGCTGTGGCAAACATGTATTGTCCAAAAGGAATGGATCAAATGTTTAAGGGTCCAGGTCTAAGTTTAAAAAAAAAAACACTTAATAAAGTTACTTAAGAGAACTGCAGCAATTTAATTAATAACTAAAACAGGTTAAAATCATGTGACATGAGTACAAAGTGGAGTACAGATCCAAAAAGCCATAATTATTGCACAATTTGTGGAAAGTCACCCTATTCTACTGGTCACATCAAACAACTGTTTTTCAACCAACCAAACAAACACAAGGGTACTTTTAATTGTAAGGAGGCCCAACTTCCAAGAAAACCACAAATGAAAACAATGAATATACCTAACAAAGCACAGAATAGACATAGCAATCAACTCATAGTGGCAACAGATATCTTTTTAGCTATGCTCAAAAAAATCCCATGTAAAAAGTGTAAAGGGCTAAACTTCAAAAATATCAAGTCAAAAAAAATGGTATTGTAACAATAGTCTCGAATGTTCGTTATGTGGGACGACATGAAACAATGCAACACATTCGCTTGAAAGATATTCAGCTCCCAGTGGCAAAGAATATTTCAAAGTCAATGTACAAGCAACTACAGCAGTGTTATTAGCCAAAGTAAGCATTAAAAAACTTGAAAACATTTTAAAAATGATGGATTTACCATGTATACCCAAAACACAAGCAGCAGAAATATCAGCATTTGTTTGGCCAGCAGTATTTGAGGTGTGTCAAGAAGAATTAGAGGTTAGAATGAGAGAGCATAATTGAAAAAAAAAAAAACTCCTTTGGCGGATGGTCTAACAGAGCTTACAATAAAGCATCTCACAGAGTTACTTTTGGTGTGTTAATTAAATTTGTTTATATTTAATATGTTGTAGGGTATACAACAAAAATAAAAAGATAGTATATTTATTGTGATGTAAAAAGTAAAAGTAACAGTAAAATTTAAAACAACAGCACACACTTACCCTGGTAATCATTCTGGCTCATCGAAAGGAATGAAAGGAGCTTCCAATAGAGACATGGCCAAAGATCTGAATGATACTGGATTCCTGCCATTTATATCTGCAGTTGTTTTGAATGGAGATTCTTCTGCTAATTCTATATGGAGTACATACAACAAAGTGATTTATCAAGATCCAAGTCATTTTAAAAAAGCATTAAAAAAAAAACTTGGAAAAGTGTTTTTATAATACTACATAGATGTATAATGATCAATGTGCACTGAAATTAGTGTGTAAGCATGCTTTACATACAGTAACTTGAGCAAAAAGATTATCATTATGTAAAAAAAATCCCTTTGCAGTCCTTGGAGAGCTTCCTACAGAAAAAACAAAACTGCAAGTGACATTGCAAAGTTTGTATACAGAGACACTTGTACATACTTGAAATTCTTGGTTCTATGTTCAGTGGTGGAATCAGACAAAATACGCATGCCTAAAACGTGCCATTTGCGTGGAAAATAAACGTGCCCAAAACGTGTCCAAAACGTGCCCAAAACGTGCCATACGCGTGTTGTATATTTGCAATAAACGTGCCCAAAACGTGCCATTTGCGTGTTTTAACCATGACCTGTCCTTAATAGAAATTTGGAGAAAAATTCAAAATAAAAAAATTGACAAACTCAAAACTCAACCATCTCACCCCAAAGCCGATCACCTCCAATCGTCAACAATAAAACATGTATTTTCACCCAAGTAAGCAGTAGTTAGGTTTGTATCTGCATGGCTCTAAAAGTAGGCGAAAAAATCTAAAAATACCCAAAAACCAACAATTTCTTGATTTTCCTATTTTTCGTGAATAACTCAGGTCTACTAGTACGAATCCTTTAAAAAACGAAGTATGGCCCACTATTAGGTACGATGCATGGTTTCGTGGTGGTTTGGGGTTCGGTGCCCCTTTTTAAGGCAAAAACGATAGAAAATAGGTATTTAGGGTAGTTTAAGGATATTATGGCTCAATAACTCCATTAAACCCCTTTTTAAAGATGATTATTGGATTTGAGATTTTTTGCCTAATTAGGTAAGTTCTTGCTTAAGTATTTACGATAAGGCACGATTGGCAAAAAAAGCAGGTAAAACGGCAAAAACATGAAGTTGGTTGATATAAACTGGGTATCGTTTGTGTGGGAATAGTTTTATGTAAAGTTTGTAATAATTGTACCAAACCTCTTTGTAATCGTTATGTGTTATGTATCGTAATAAACTGTTATTTTCTTTTCCTCTATAAAGTGGTGTTTTATGTGTGCCCAAAACGTGTGATATGCGTGCCCAAAACGTGCCCAAAACGTGGAAAATAAACGTGCCTAAAACGTGCCCAAAACGTAGATAATAAACGTGCCCAAAACGTGCCCAAAACGTGCCATACGCGTGTTGTATATTTGCAATAAACGTGCCCAAAACGTAGATAATAAACGTGCCCAAAACGTGTCCAAAACGTGCGATTTGCGTGGCCAGCATGTGGAAGAGAAACGTGCCTTTTGCGTGGAAAACGGATTTATGAGAAGCTGAATCTTACTTTATCAAACCGAGTACAATCTGTCTGTGATGTTAACAATAAAGCAAAACAACAAGATAAAAAGTGAAAGCAAAGTCCAGAATGTAAGGCAAAAAAAGTCCATAAGCAAAGGAAAAGACAAAAAAGGGAACATACTCATGCTTCTATCTCTCAAACCAATTGTGATTGATACAAAAAAGCATCAAAGAAAAAAAAAGCAGCTTTGGATAGCTATGATGATTTACAAGAAGTGTTAAATGTCGACAAAGTGACAGTTGTTGCTTTGTGGCACTATCTAAAGGCCCAAAAAATGGCTGTTGGTAGAAACAAGTCAGTTCTTGCTGAACATATTCACAGCCTTTTTGTAAAAATGTCTTAAAACAACATACAGGATGTTAACAATGCTGTATAAATAAAAATGAGAGAGATATACACACATGATTTGAATTTGTGATTGAAAAAAAAAAAAAGTATTTTGCTCACCTGACAAATGCGGTACACTGTGGTATGTCAAAAGTTGGAATATGCAATAAAATATTGTGCTCATATCTACCAGACCTGTGAGCACTTGGTAGGTTTTGGTAGGATTGAGATTTACTAAATTTTGGTTTTTTTTTCCAAAACAGCCAAATATTGTATGATTTATGTGCCTCAGCTTGTAGCCAGACGAACATCATGACCACCACCAAAGTACAGCACATGTCAAGGGGTTAAAAGTGAACAAGAAGAAAAACAAAAAAGGCAACACTGCACTACAGTAGTAAAATCGGAAGTACGTGTGAAGTATGTATATTGTACATGTGAAAAAGTACATGACACGTACATATATTGTACATGTCAAAATACATGCCATGTACATATGTCATCTGTGTGAAAAGTACATGGCACGTACATATATTGTACGTGTGAAAAGTACGTGCCACATATGTATATTGTATGTGTGAAAATCCCGATTTCACTACTGTAAAACCCGGACCCTTAATGTAGTGTTGTAGAAAGTCTTTGGCTACATTGGAATAGTGCTTTGGACTCACTTAAAAAAGTTATGCAGACTTATTTTTTGTAAAAAATTGAGCTTCACAACAACCACAGAAAAAAAAATTGCCTTTAGATTACCAACAGCAATACTAATTGACACCATGTGATGTCAATTTTATTGCAATGTGTAATTTCTGGTATTCCAAACACAATATCCTCAGCCCTGAGGCGAAACTGAGTTATAGGTGGTAGAGGTATGTTACTGAACATTGCCACAATAAACCAAAAGTTGCATCAAATTAAAAAATATTCAAAAATGAAAAAGAAAATTGTTGAAAATTATCAATCTGTCATTAATTGTTTGAATGGCATTTAGAACTGCGCGCCGAGCATGTTTAAGGCTCTCAAGTACACGCAATAGCGGCATTACAGTACAGAAATTACGTCCAAGCAAAAAAAATAAACCCACAAGCCACACACGCATAAAGAATGGTGGAGCAGCCACACAGTTCGCTCAGCAAATCGCTTGGTGCGCTGAGTTCCGATCTAAGCAATCTTACGTTTTTAGGCGGAGTAATACGCCACACGGGTTCAGAAACGGCCTTGGCTTGCCGACACTGGCACTTTTAGGGTTAATCACATTATTCGGTACGCATTCTCACTTAGGCAGCCACTGAGCAACGTTAGATGATGGCAGTTAACATTTGGCACAACGACTAAAGACGGGTTTATTGTAAAAAAAAAACAGGAGCACTTTGAAAACAGAACAAGGACACCATTGCATAATTATAATATAATAAAGGATTTACTACAAGTACAAAGATTGGTTAAAAAATAGTCGGTCTGAATGGCCAACAGACAGACTAGAACCGGCCAGCGAGTATTAAACAACTCGCCTATAATCAAAAATGGGAGGGTGGTTGTAATGCCAATTAAAAACGTGGAGGAGTCGAAAGGAGAGGGTACACAGCTGTTACTTGCTGAGTGTGTTCAAGTATGAGATGGCATGCTAGATACAGCGGGTTGCAATTGCGTACACACCGGCCACTGAGCCTAGCGAGACCCTACACCCCCAACCCCACCACTATTTCGGCATTGCTGGCACTAAAAATCGTGCGCGTTCACCTTGAACGTGGTTGTCCATTGGTCCCAAGGCTCTTTGGGTTGATTAGTGGGATTGCTTTTTGACAAGGTGAATTTGGCGGTAAATTTCGGCTTCTTGACGGGTTCAGCGCGCTCAACGTCTTTAGACGAGCGTCGCTTTCGTGTTCCCGCATCGAATTGGAACGGAGACGTAGTGTGTCGCTGCATTGCACCGTTTGGTACGCACTTGCTGACCATAAAAGTGCCAAAGCCCTTGCTATCGTGCCCCTGACGCACTACGCTAGCTCTCTTCATGCGATACATATAATCGCGACTGGAATTGGGGGCACTGCAAGATATAACACTATTATTATGTACTGCTTGATTGTCGTAGCGATGCCACTGAGATTGGCCTAAATATTTAATTAGGGTTACATTCAAACCACTCAACTAAATACAAACTTGACAATTTTGATTTTTTCGCGTTTTTTCGGACAAGGTCGAAATTGCTGTGCGCTTAGTGTGATTAACAGAAAAGTTGTGTACGCGCTCCAAAACCCTTTTCAATAATTTGTGCAGAACTTACCGCGTTGTTGCTGTTGCTGGTGGTGGATATGTTGTTGTTGCGCCATGTTGGATTTTATGAATTCGCGTAATTGTTGGTTCTCTTCACGCAATTTGTTGATTATTTGATCGGAAGATAGTGAAACATCATCCGTGGGCTGCATTACCAGCGGCGAAGACGCAGGTGAAGTATCCATAGAGAGACAATTGTCATCAAGTGAAGACGAGAGCCGCAAATCTGTTGGGAGACCCGTGAGTTGGTTTGTTTGACGAATTTTCGTTAAACCACAGTTTTAGTCAAAAGGACCAAATTTTTGTTTTTCGAATCTTTTGTTTTATTGAAATTGAAACGTACTTGGCTCTGTATTTCGTCTGTACTTACTTGGATATTCCGTTGTGCTGCTATCGGGTGAATTGTTTGGTTCCCACCCTTGCTCGACGCCAAAAAATGAAGGCGCAGACTGCAGTTCGTCCTCTCCAAGGTCAAAGAAATCTGGGTGGTGTAGATCGATGGAGTTATAAAGCCGCTTATCTTCTTTTGTACACATACCAGCGTCCCCACATTTGCTTAGGGCGCCTACTGCCGCGTGTGTTTGGTCAAACCTGGGATGTGTAAGTTTGCCTCCTTTTTTTTGCGTAACTGCAATTTCCCAAGTGTAGATTAAATTACTTCAAGTGCGTACGTAATCTTGGCAAACGTTTGAAGGGAGGTGGACAAAAAGTTTTTAGATCGTTTTGTGTGTGACTGGTGATCAGGAAACCAGTTGTAAGTGACTCGCGAAATTACGTTGTGTGGCAATAATGAAATTGGTGGTATTTTGATTTGCAAAATAAAAGACAACTTAGACCTAAATTAGATTGACTTATGTCACAATTCGCTCTCGCTACTTTACCTTGGCTTTTATGCGGTTCATTTGGGATGTAATACGGTTTCTCAGCGAAATTTCACTTACAATCACAACGTACCATTTTGGAGCTTTTTTCAATATCCACTGACAATTTGCAACCAAACGACCGATTGGCATGTACTGATACAACCGTTGCGCCGTGCGCACGTGTCACGTTATTCGCAGTTGGCACCTACCCCTGCAAGGTTATGTATTGTCTTTCTGCATGTCTGTCATATGTAGCCCAGCGCTTGCACTGTAAGGAGAAAAACACAACAAAGACGAAACTGACAAAAACTTCAGTCGCAGCGAAAAAAAAAAGTCTTTGGTTTTCCTTCCTAGCTGTTCTTTAGCACCCCGTAGTATCTTGTCCCACAGCTTTGCTTCGAACAATGGCTTTTCTTTGTCGAGGTAAACAGCGCAACCGCAGCACTTTTACCCTTTTTCCACCAACCAGCTTGATGCAGCTTCTCTTGCATATTCTTAACAACTTCTAGCAACCAACGGCGTGAGATCTTTCCATTTTGCAAGACGGCAAACAAGTACGATACACCCATATTATAGCTCG
Source organism: Trichosphaerium sp. ATCC 40318 (assembly GCA_038496445.1). Classification (NCBI taxonomy): domain Eukaryota; phylum Discosea; class Flabellinia; family Trichosidae; genus Trichosphaerium; species Trichosphaerium sp. ATCC 40318. The sequence goes on from JALMLS010000340.1 coordinate 10,905, forward strand.
TTTTGATTCATCTCGCTCAAAATACAACCGCATAATTGTCGTCTAGACACAAAACAATGGACCGAAGCGCGAGCTCGCCCTCAAATGCTCTCAGTATTGCGCAGTTACAGCACTGATACTGCTGAGCTCGATTTGGCTTCGAAGGACAACCACAGACCGTTCCTTGATGCTATCGCCAAGAAGCTAAACATAAAGGGCACTCCTTCTGAATGGTACTTTTCACTAAGCGGTTTTTTTTTTTTTGTTGGCCGTATCAGCTTACGTTTTCAGGTACGATGTCCCTCAAACCAAATTTCGGGAATTCCAAGGTGTCCGTGAAGTGTTGAGGTAGGTGGTTAGGGGTTTTTTCGTTTAAATCGCTTTTGTAGTTTGGTAACCTTTGCGGTTTAACTAACTTTTTGTTTCTTAGACACTACGGTGGCTCTATGTACATGGCACTAAAGACTATTTATCCAGAACACTCATTTCAATTCTGGAAATTCAAGTACGCGGTTGTAGTGCGTTTGCTCGTCAAAACTCAATTTTCTCAAGGCGCACCACTACTACCGGCGATATCTCAGGAGACCAAGAAAGAGAGTTCTTCGAGTATGCCCGCGAGAACCTCCAAATCAACAACCTGAATGATTGGTACAAGGTCAGTAAGACCAGGCTTCACAGAATCGGTGCGTTTTGTTTATCTTTCCTTACCTTTCTCCTTGTACGTCAAATACTGACCCTCACTACGCAGGCGGCGGACAGATCCTACAAAAGTACGATGGCGATCTATGTGCTGCACTACAGGCAGTGTACCCTGACCACGAGTTTGTACCTTGGAAATTTAGACGCACCACAAAGGGCTTATTTACCAACATTGATGTTGTAGTCGAGTTCCTTAAATGGGCTGAAAAAGATCTCGAAATTGATGACCCTGAAGGTACACACATGGCTTGTTGCAACAACAGCACTATACTAGTATTTTTTGGAAAAACCTTTTTTTGAAAACAAACCTTTTCGGTGTGTTTGACTAACTGGCTGTAGAATGGTACCGTATTTCACGTTCTCAATGGGACGAAATTGGTGGTGGCGCTCTATGGACCACGTATCGTCAAAACTTGTTCAAAGCGTTCGATATCTTGTACCCAGAGCATGAGTTCAGCGAAGAAGAATTTCGTACACGTGTTAAGAAGTCCACACAGAGGTATGTACTGCCTCTTAAACGCGGCACAACTGCTTTTTTTTGTTCTTTTGTCAGTTTTTTCTTTGTCAACAAGTTTAAAGACAAGTGAGTGACGCCAAATCTCATTATATTTGCATAGATTGCTATGCAAGAAAACACAAAAAGTATACCCAGACAACGAAGTGTTCGAAGACTACCAAGATCCTGATATCAAATACGATGATGATCTTCCAGTCGAGTTTGATATTTACATACCAGAGTTGAAGCTAGCATTGGAATACCAAGGCGAGCATCACTTCCACGATAACCCTGGTTACTTTGGTCCTGCCAGATTATACGCTCAGGCTGATGAGCGCAAGGTTGAGGTTGCCAAAGCACACGGTACGTCATTTTGACCGCGATCCTACTTTTTTTTTTTACTACCAGCCAACGCATCGCCCCCTCACGCGTCACTAGGTGTCACTGTAGTTCCAATTCCATACTGGTGGGACAGAAACATTGACACTGTCAAGGCCACTATTCACTATCACAGACCTGATCTCATGCCAAAAGACCAGGTAATCATCCAAACCCCTCTACATTTTTTTTAAAATTATATTAACACTGATATCAGGTTCCTGAAGGAGCACGTCCTCTTATCATGGATGTTGACAACTTTACACCACCTGGTGGTGCTGTTGAAGACAGACTTTCTGTCAACGACTTTATGCACGGCGCTGATTATGCTGGCCAACCAGTTGAAGGTTGGTGGATGTGTGAGAAACTCGACGGTATTCGTGCCCTCTGGGACGGAAAGAGACTATACAGTCGTAAGGGTAACTTTATCCCTGCTCCTCCTCCATTTTTGGAGCGCTTTCCTGAGGACACTCCTCTTGAAGGTGAATTGTGGGTTGGTCGCTCAGAATTTTACACTCTCATGTAAGTCTCAACACACGGCAACCTTTTTTTTCGTTCCTACCAAAAAAACAAAGGCCATTTTTGTCACATCAGATTGACTAACCGTTTGGGTGAATAGGAGACAGATTTACGCATCAAAGAATTGGGCTCAGATCCGATTCCACGTTTTCGACCTTCCGCTCAACAAAGCTGGTGCGTAATAAATACATATATATATATAACAACACGGCGGCCATGGCAATAAACTAATTGTTTTCTAGATCCTTGGGAGAAACGTTACGAGCAAATGAAAGAATTGATCCCTGAAAACGACCCTGTTCTTCGTCTTGTTGAACACGAGCAAATCAAGAACAAAGATCACATGCAGAAAAAACTAGACGAAATTATTGGTCTCGGCGGTACGGCCATATACTACACAAATGCTGTTTTGATTGTTTTATATATATCTTCTATATCTAATAGTCTACTAGGTGAGGGTGTCGTTATGAGAAAACCTGGACACTTGTACACTCCTGGAACAACGAACTCTGTCCTAAAGATCAAAGAGTACTTTGATACCGAAGTAAAAATGATTGCTCCCCATGTTACTGAAAAGAAGTCAAACCTTCTTCACTGCGAAATGTACGCACCTTTTTTTCTTTTTATTTTTTGGTATCTCTACCTGTGTCAAGTAAAAAAAAACAAAATATTTTTACTCACGCAATTTTTTTTTTATAGGCCAAATGGATTGGATGTATTCGTCAAGTGCACAACATATGATTACAACAACCCTCCACCAGAGGACTCAGTCTTGACCATCTCCCATCAAGGTCTTGCACCAAGCGGTAAACCGCGTTATCCATTCCTATTGAGAAGGCGTCATGAACTCTCTTGGGAAGAAGTATGTCTCAAATGGCCTACAATCCGTAAAAAGCAAACAGTCGAAAAGTAAATCACCTGCAATTGCCTCTCTACGTCTAGCTAGTGGCGTTATGGTGCCGGTCACTCGTACGAGCTTGCCGCATTACAGTGTGGATCGGCCATACACATCTTCTTGTTTCTACATCATGTGCACGAGTAAATGCGTAGTTGTTATTTGTAACCCTTGCTTCAGTTGATGTCTTTGATTAGTTACCTTTTTTTTTTTCTCTTCGAAATTGTTTTTTGGCAGTTGGTCTCAAACAAAGTTTCAGATAATGGAACAATCAAGACTAAGCCTGTAATACAAACAATCAGTATTTAAACACCCAATGGCTCAAGCACGTTTGGAACAAGTGGCTAGCAGTGCGCGGGTACCTGGCGCTTATGCAAAGATTTACAAAGAAGAATGCGCCTATTCCTTCCACACTGCGGTACTACTGTCCTTCATTGGCATCATCTCACCACTTTTTACGAAGGAAGATGAAGGCGGTGTCATGGTGGACCTAAACAGCTTCATTGCCTTCAGCCCAGAGTTCTGCAAGTTGAATTATGCTAAGACGTCCCATTCGTTGTACTTGAATGTCGTTAAAAAGCGCGTTCCGCGTAAAGTGCGTTAGCACCTCTAGGACATGCCTTTAAACTATGAAATTAGGATGAAGAGACTAAAGAAGCTACATCAACGAAGGTTGATGAGCCAGCAGCCAAACGCCAACAATTAACCGTCGAACTCTCCGATGTACCTAAAGACTACGAATACGAGTACACGTACAGTCTTGTATTGCAGCCTGACGAATTGCGAATCGCGTACCCTAACCAGGTGAGTTCTGGGGAAGCACACAAGGGGTAAATGGACACGCAGTCTTTCGGCAGTTGGGTTAATCGCATGCTGGCAGTTAACTGTCAGCCGTCAGCGAGAATGAGAATACATTTTATTGACGATCTGTATTTAGGACGTTAAGATACCAGAGGCGATAGCATCTGCTGCCAACGCTGTGATCTCAAGAGACAGCGCACTAAAACAAGATGCAACCAAGATGGTCAATCTTTTTGATCAAAGCGTTGAGAGCCAGTACTCCTTTGGCCTCTTACAACTCGACAATGGCGTTAAAGTGCCAAGGCACGGCTGGAAGTGTGCAGGTGCGTACATATTGGAGGGGACGCAATTCAGCTTTTTATTTTGTTTTTTGGGTTTGCGGCTTTTGCGACTTTGTGGCTCACGCATATATTCTTAGTGTGCGGACTTGAGGAGAATCTTTGGTTGAATATTACAGATGGATTCATAGGATGTGGTCGTAGTCAAATTGGTGTAGTGCAAGGTGCGTTCATATAAAGGCGTTGCGGCCAGCAGGCTGAGGGCCACACAATCTCTCTGACAATAACAACTAATGCGGTTCCTCCTATTGAACAGGTAATAATCACGCGCTCGAACACTACAAACAAACAACCTATCCAGTGGCTGTGAAACTTGGATCTATCAGTGCGGAAGGCGCAGGCACGTTATGACGATTAGCTTTGTTATTGTTGTTGTTTTGTTTACTCATTTGTAGAGGTTTGGAGTTATGCGGATGACAACATGATCAAAGCACCTCTGCTTGACCAATGGCTATTGCACTGGGGCATCGACCTTAAGGCGATGAAAAAGACTGAAATGTCAGTGGCAGAGCTCGCTGCACAGGCAAACAACAGTTTCGAATGGAGCAGGGCTGAAGAGCGTGGCAAGACTCTGGAGAACATATTCGGACCAGGGTACACTGGCATCATCAATTTGGGCAACACATGCTACATGAATTCAATTCTTCAACTGCTCTTTACCGTGCCTTCATTCATCAAGCGATACGGAGCGGCAGCACAAGACATCTTCAATGCATCTAACCCATCGTCTGCTCCAAAAGATTTTCACGTTCAAATGTACGACAGACAACATTGTAACGCCCCCACGTGATTCTACTCACAACCGGACTAGGGCAAAATTTGCGCAAGGTTTACTCTCTGGACGTCATTCTATCAAACAAACTGAGACAAAGGACGAGCAAGGACTACCTAAATACGTGCGTGTTGTGACGTCTGTTTCCCAGTTGTTACTCCAGTCGACTGATTTATATATTTCGATTGTAGTCTCCAAATTGTGTAAAGCCTTGGATGCTTAAAGCAGTCGTTGGTGGCAATCACAAGGAGTTTTCGACGCTGAGGCAGCAAGACGCATCCGAGTTCTTCCAGTACCTGATGGAGTTTGTAACGCGAAAAGAAAAACTTAGCGGAGGACTAGACCCAACTCAAGTATTCAGATTTTACATTTCCTCAAGGCTAGAGTGCCAAGCCTCCAAAAACGTGCGCTACACCAAACGTGTTGATAACGTCCTGTCTCTTCCTATTCCCCTCGACAAGTCTACCAACATGGACCAAGTCATAGCCTGGAAAGAGGCTCAATCCAAGCTGACACAGGAACAAATAGACAAATCTAAAAGGTGCGAACAGGTTGCAACTGTTTTTTTTAAATACAAGCTGAACGATAAAAACAAAAAGTAGTCGATTGATTGATTGATTTAACAAACAATAGGGACAAGACTTTCTCGCCCGTATATCCAAGTGTGAACTTGACAGATTGCATCAACGCTTGGGCATCGACAGAGACTATAGATGGATTTTTCTCTACAGCGATACAAGGAAGGACCACGGCAAATAAGTGCGATTATACATTTATTTGGTAGCCATCTATTTTTCTAACTTGTGGATGTGGTAGGTCATCCAAGTTCTCTACGTTTCCGCCGTACTTGGTGATTCAAATGCAAAAGTTTGTGTTCGAGGATGGTTGGGTTCCTAAGAAGCTTGAGGCAACCCTTAATGCGCCTGACGAGCTAGACATCGAATACCTTCGCTGCAAAGGGCTACAACCAAACGAAAAAGAACTTCCTGAGGACAAGAAACAAGCAGCTGCGCCTGCTGCATCAACGTTTCAAGTGAATGAAGGTACATTCCATTACGCTTTTTTTCTTTTTTTTTTTTGAAGATACAATACATCTGTGCCACTCATCTTTATATGTAGTTGCTCTATCATCCATCATGAGTATGGGATTGTCTATATCACAAGCCAAGGCAGGCCTGAAAGCCACTGATAACAACGTAGAACGGTAAGCTGAGGTATTGCGTGCTACTTAACAATACTAACGCCTTCTCTCTTGTCAGTGCCATTGAGTGGATATTCTCTCATCCTGATATCCCTCCAGAAGAGGAAGCAGCACCACAAGAGGTTGTAGCTACTCCAGATGAGAAATTGGATGATGGCAAAGGCAGTACGTGTCCAATCCTCGTGTTGTACTTTTAAGTGTGTTCCACTAAAAATAACGTTAGAATACCAATTACACGCCTTCGTCACCCACGTTGGTAAGAATCTCGATAGTGGCCACTACTTGATTCATATTTTGAAGGACGGTACGTTGTAGTTGTAGCTGGTTGTGTCTGTCAGGTTTTTCTGAAAATTTTGTTTGTATAGGTAAATGGGTTGTTTTCAATGACTCTAAGGTTGCATTGTCTCAAGACCCTCCCCGAGACTTGGCTTACTTGTACATCTACAGACGGTGTTAACTTACCGGTGTGATTTGAATAATGATCATCTGAATTGTAATCAATGTTTTTTTACATAAAGACAGCTTGTGTTCATAAGAATGTTCTTTTTTTTTTGGATTGATCTTTTACATTTTTGAGGATATTAGGCGTTCAAGTTTTTCAACTTGGTTTTGTAATGCTACCCGTTGTGAGCGCTCTTCTTCAAGTTGCTCGCTCAACTGTTTAACTCGGCTCTCTAATGCCGCCAGGCGGTGGCCAATTGGAGGACCTGTCCTTGGGCTATGTCCTGGCGTTCTTGGACTAAGTCCGGGCGTTCTTGGACTTGGTAATGGCGGCTTTGACCGCGTGTTGGGCACAGGAAGTGTACGCTTTGGCTGGCTGCCTTCGGGCGTCCTAGGCGATGAAACGTGTGGCAGCGAGTGCACTCGACTGTGCCATGCACATGCAGACATTAGTTTTGAATGCCAAACTTCAATATTTTGCTTGTTTGCTGTAAAGTCACGAATTAGACGGCGATTATTGAATATAAAAAAAGTACATTTTAGATCTAAGGTTATATTTTCGCCTTTTAGCTGAATTGCCTTGTCTCCCTTTCGTGTCAACGTAGCAGACGCCAATTGTATGGTAACTAATGGGATCGAGAGAGTCTACAAGCATTGTGAGTGGTTGTTGCATAAGCAGGTGGTTGTACATTTTGACTTGCAAAGCAGTAGAGAGCCTCATCTGTTAAAATACAATAGAGATCTTCATCTCCTATTTGGAGTGTGCCCTTGACAACTCGATTAGAGAGAAATGTCAAAATCCAAGTCGATAATACAACGTGGCGTTGGAGGTACCTTATGTTGTGCTGCAGTGTTCCAGTCAATATCGCTAGTCATCGCGGCAGTGTGCACTTTACGCCTGCTTGATGGGGCCGACGTACTGTCTCTGGCGTTCTTGGTATCCGGAATGGCGATTGCCTTTAGTTTGGCTGGTGCCACTGTTTTTTTGCGCGAGGGCGCAATGCGTTGGACGTAGCTAACTGATGGGCGTAATTAGTTATAAAAAATGTGGGATAGGTACAATGGTATTACTGGTTTTAATCTACTCGCAAAAAATGACATACCAGGAAACCATACGCTATTTCCGTTTACTTTGGTTTGATACCAGTAACCTTTGCTGTCTTCTTTGTACACTGTAAGTTCATCATCGACTTCCAACGATATTTGATTTGGTCCAGCGGCCTGTATCACGCCGTTTTAGTCAATGTGCGGCGTATAAAAGAGAGTGGACGTACAGTAAAGTTTGCAATAGCGCGAACCTTGTAAAGACCTTCGCTTGCTTTGGCTGTGTCTACCTAAAGTACCGTTTTAGAGGGTTTTTTTTTCTCACTTATAGTACGTACACGTGACAAACTGCTTGGTTGTGATTCTATTTCTGGTTGGTTGTCAGGATTATCGAATAGTAGCGTATAATACTCAATATACAATTTGGTGATAAGAGCAACGGTGGGAGATTCCAAGACTGCTATGCCTGGATTTTCGTTTTCTTGTCGCAATATATTAGGTCCAAACACCATTGCCAAGTTCTCAAGTGTCATTTTGTTGATATCCTTCATTTTTGATACGCGGTTGAGATGCGCTGCCAAGTACCTTAGTACTATCAAATTCTCTTCTGGCAGTGCCTTGGCAATCTTTATGATTGCAGTGACCTTGTCTTTCTCAGCTATTTTGCTTGTACCAATGTTGAGCAGCGGTTTATAGTACTTGTACGGCAACAAAGGCTCAGGTAGACTCCTCAAGAAGGATTTAAGCAATCCAGCAACCGTGTGTGGATTATCACACTCGTCCAAATCTACATTCTCGTCTCTATCAAATGCTTCTTTGTATGTTTGCATGTTTTGAAGGTTTCCTGTTAATCGGAATATCCCTTCTTCGTCAAGGCTATTCGCGTCCAGGTACGCTATTGTGTTTGTAATGATAGGTGGAAGAGCCAGACCAGGTTTGTTAGCAGTGCCTCTATCTTGTCTCTTTTTTAAAAGTTCAGAGAGCGGCACACCAAAAACCCTAACAAATGCTTAGTAAGAGAACAATAAATTCTGGTTTGTAGGTGAACGTACTTTCCTTGTCCTGTATTGAGTATCTGTCCCTTCATGACGTTGCTCCATTCGCGCAACACGGACTCAGAGTAGTCATCTGAGGTTATGACTAAATATTCAGATGCGGTCTTGCTAGTGAAGCCTTTAAACTGCCTATAAAAGTTGGAAGAATTAGGCAAATGATCAACATGTGCTGGTATAAAACCTTTGAAGTATGATTGAGGGTCGGTCCTTGTTGGTTTTCTTTGTCATTGTGATGGTGTAATAATTCAATGGCACTGCGCCTGCAGGTGTGTCGTTCTATGAAAGAGGTGGTTTTTAGTAAAACTTGTGTGAGCTACAGCTGCGTACGCCTCGTGACCGGAAATAAAATAAAAACAATCCTGCGAATACAAACCACCTACGTTGTCGCTTTGTTAGCTCTTTCTTTAGTTCTGATATATCCTTCTCCTGATTCTTCTTTCCTCTACCAGCTGCCAATTCAAGTCAGTATTGTCACGTACACGCTACCACAAATATACCTGATTGCTTCCACAGGTAACCTTGTTTGCGCGGCCTCTGGATGAGTGTTGAGTAGTGCTAGCGAGAGCGATGGAATTAGTAATCGAGTTCACCTTTAAAATAGTAACTGAGCAGCAATGCTGTGCTTACCTTTATCAGTGCAACCACAGGTGCAATTATGAGCGTCACGTTGGCGTGTTCCGCAAGTACTGTTTGAAGACACGTTGATGAGTTCATCCAAACGCGCTTTTCGGCGTTGGCTATTTGGAAGACAAATTCGTCCTTCCCCAAGTTCAACCACTAAATACGCACTTGTCAGTTCGAAATAATTCGTTACACCATCATTTTGTTTTGGTGTGAACGTACGTCCTGTAAGCGCTCTATGAACAAATCTGCAACAAATACATGTCAAAAAAAAAAATGTACACTAGATTTTGAAACAAAAACGTACGCATGGGGCGGCTTGCATCAAGTAACAAAGTTCGTTTTTTGTTATTCTCGAGAAAAACACGGACGTTTACGTTGACTGGTGCTGCGTATATTTCCAAAATGGACTAGTACGATTGTTAGTGCGCCAGTGCACAACCTAATTCGGTTTTTTGTACCTCTTGTAACAGTAATTTTGAAGAACGCAAACTACCTAATGTTTGGTTCCTCTCGATAACTTGACCATCAAACGATGCGCTTGGCGATATCACCAGGCTAATTTCGTCTAGATTCAGATCGTCTAGCTCAGAAAAGCGCTTGCATAGCTGAAATAAGGCCTGTGACGCCGTGACAGAGTCTTTAAACTCTACCACCTCGTATTGTGACGCTAAATTGCACGTTAACTACCCATCAATCCTTCTTTCGTACCAGCTGGAAGCCTAAATCGCACCCACATTACTATTCTGGAGCAGTTCAGATATTGTTATGTGAGGCAAGCCAATTCCAAAAAAACCTCCTGCCTTTTTTAGTGATAGGCAGGCTAGTCAAACAAGTTAACAAAATAGTAATGGTTTTGTTCCTTACACAGTTTTCTAGTCAAACGCTATTCCGAGTTTATTGCCAAATGTCATTTCATCAATGAGTGGATGGTCATGCTAAATCTTTGATCATAAGCTACTTGATGCAGTGGAGAAGCAGTATCCCGTTACGTAACAAATGAGCATTGTGCGAGCTCTTAGCGCCTGGGCGACTTGCAAAGGATGTTAGCACGCACCTCTACGCTACGAAAAGGGCGTCACTACTGGAGTAACGTTAAAAATCGCCAACAGTTTTTAAAAGAAGTAAGGGTGATTTTATGGCGTTGAATAGCTTACACACGCAAGGCTGAGATCAAATTAAACATTAATGAGCCGCAAGAGTGGTATTTCGTTACTCAGAGCTCCCTGAAAAGGTGTGGAGGCAAAGGGGTGTTGAGGTAGTGTCTTACAGCACTGTGGCTAGTTGTTTTTTACAAAGTGACATTTTAGCGCGTACGGAGATTCCATTTACAATGTCTTGCGTAGTACTCATACAGATTTTAATTGGCTACCTTGGAAATTTGGTAAGACTTATTATTACTCCCTCAATTTTCTTCCACGTGACACGTGCATTGTTAGTAACCGTTCAATCGTCCTATTGGAATAAACATCATAACCGCATGCAATTTATTGAGGCAGTACGTGTATCGTGCAAGAAGCGTGTTTTGTGCACATCTAAACCATCTTTGTGTGACAGGCTATCGATAAATTTTCGATCAAGGACGCTAATGATTGGTATAATGTAACAGTGCCACAAATTGACGAGCTCGGAGGCGACAATCTTAGGTACCTATGATACTGGGTTGCAGTGTAGTACTGATGCCTGCAGAAACTTTAGCCACTTGCTTAAAGATGTGGTAACGGACATGTACCCGAACAATTACTGGGTCAAATGGCTCTTTAGTATGTCAACACTGCATTGCGTGCGTTGATTTAACTTGATTTTTGATAGGTATTGAACCAGAACAGTTTTGGCGCCAACAAGAGAACGCAACACTCTTGATCAAAGCTGTATGCATTCATCATTCAAGCAGCAATTATAGATACAAACCTGTTACATAGGCTGAGCATCATCTTGGCATTCTAAACTACAGGGATTGGCGCAAAGTATCACCGACAAATGTGCAACGTTTGGGTGGCAACGCTCTGCTACGAAAGTACGACTTTCCTTACAATCAGACCGCTTACTGTTACAGGTACATGGGATGCTCGCTATTTACGCTCCTTCAAACCGTATATCCGAAAACCTCGTGGAGTGTTTGGGATTTTGGTATTCGAACTGTCTTGTTCATTAGCTAGCCGTCTGACACACTGTAGAGTATACTGACAAAAGCAGTTGGTCTTCGCAAACCATAATCGAATTCGTTCGTTACGTACGTTGCTTGTAAATTCCCATAGTATTGTTATCAAGCAACCAGTTTACTCCGTTGCTCTAGGTAGAACATGAGCTTGGCATCTATCATGTATGTGATTGGTACAACGTCCTTGCAGAAACAGTTCACGAGCTTGGTGGAAAGCGGTTGTTGGCTCTGTATGCTGTTTTCATGTCTACAACCTAGGTTCCTCATTCCTTTCATAGCTTCTTTGGCGCCTCTCTGCCAAAGCTATTGTTGTTTGTTTACACTGATTATCACTGGGACACGTCCCTTTTTTGTACGTGTGCAGATGATACGATTGTTTGCTAGTTGTTAATTACACGTAATTAGCCCGCAGGAGATGGCACCAGGACGAACAACTTTCTTTTGTTATTGAGGTTGGATTTCACACGAGGCCTGTGTCTAAACGCTCTAGCTAGGTGGAACGAGAGATGGGTATAAAAGAGTTGAGTGACTGGTACAACGTTCCTGCGGCAGAAGTATTGAAACTTGGAGGTAGAAGCTTCATTACAAGGTGCATCAACATTCACATAACCTGAACCTCACAACCTCTTAGATATTACACAGGATCCGTCCAAAAGATGTTGCAAGAGGTGTACAGCGACTATGATTGGGAATTTCATAAATTTGGTGCGACTGAGGTGGACTCTCACATGATGATTCATCTACTATGTTAACAGCTACTCTGCAGGTACTGTGTCTCAAACTTTCTGGAAAGATATCACCAAAATCCGGGCATACATAAGTTTTGTGGAGCAGGAATTAGACATCAAGCAAATGGTGCGTATAATGCATGCCCTTCAAAAGACTTAAATTGTTTATTTTGTTGTAGGAAGATTGGTATCGCGTGTCACAGCACCAATTATCAGATATTAAGGGTGGTAACGGATTACTCCACCACTTTCCTTTAGTATTGGGGCAAGCACATCCAGAATACGATTGGGACTTTAGTTTGTTTTCAAAGCGAGACAAGCGAGCTGTACAAAGGTATGCACTAGTGAATTAATGCCAGCGTTTATAATCGCTACAAAGAGTTTTGGGCACGTGTGCACAACGCGTATTTCCTGGCTACGACGTCTTGGAGGAATACAGCCCTAAGCAACAACAAACGGGCTACTTACAGCCACTCACGTTGGATATTTTCATCCCACAGTACGCTGTCCAAAAAGTTGTATATCTCTGTGTAGTAATTGTTGCATAGATTGAATTTGGCGTTAGAATATCAAGGGCAACATCATTACACAGATAACTCACGTGGGTTTGGCCCCGCTAAAGTACAAGAAGGACGTGACTTGGAAAAGGTGTCGGCATGCCTTGAAGCAGGTGCGTGTTGTGTTTTCTCATTTCTCTGGTTGCGCTAGAAGCTAGTTCGCTAAATACTTGACTTAGGGATCGTGATTGTACCCATTCCTCACTGGTGGGTGGCTGGAGACTGCGCATCTCTCGTTGCGACCATTCTACATTACAGTCCTGAGGCACCAGTTGCATTATCTTCAGATGGTGCAAAACCTCTTGTTGCATTTCCTGTTGAAGGAGCAATGTCGCAGCAAGTCATGACGCCGAACAATCTCTCCTTGCAAGATGGTTGATCATGTACAGCATTTGTATTATAGCGCAGAGAACGTATCTTACCGCACTTGAACAAGTATAAAGTTGGCTTTTGACACAACAACAAATTTGTAAATGTGTACAAATTGTAAAATCAGTTCAGTGACACGTTACTGATTAAGTCACTAAACGTCACAACGTGTGAAACAGGAAGGAGAAAGCACCTAATTACATTAAACTATAATTATTTTGGATACTTCAGGTGTATATTACGCATTCTATGGCGTATAAACGGAATTATTTTCCAGATGCCAAAACAAAGGGTACAAACGGTCCCTCAGCGTATTGTTATGAGTGTAATGATAAAATAGATCGTTCCATCGCTCCTTTGATTGGTACATGCTTTGATTCTGACGACGAAAAGGATGTCTCCGAGTTGACGCGTAAACAACGCATTGAACGTGAAAAACGGCAAAATATCCCAGAGTGGGAACAAAAGGTACCTAAACGGCTGTATTTGAATTACCCACGCGTTGTTATAGGTCTACGATGAAGAAGGGCGGCAGAGATTTCATGGTGCTTTTACAGGCGGTTTTTCCGCTGGTTACTACAACACTGTTGGCTCCAAAGAAGGTACACCGTTGTTGAATTGATGCCAATTGCCAACATCCACATAGGATGGACGCCACGGCAATGGAAGTCTTCACGAGACAAGAGAGCAGATGCTGAATCCACGCAACAGCCGTCAAACCGAATTCAGGATTACATGGACGCAGAGGTACAGTTGGATCCAACCATCCATTCATCCCCATCCCATGGCTTTTAAACCAACCACTAACAATCACGTGTTTTGTAGGACCTTGCTGATATTGGTGCAAACGATTTAATTGCAAAGGGAAAGTTTAATCTGGGTGTTGGTACTGTAGATGCGATGCGGCGTGGAAAGTGCGTCGCCTTTTTTTGTGTAAACCAGTTTGCCTTGGTTGTGTTAGTGCAATGCGAGCTTACAGCAGTGTATAGAGGTGACCGCATGCTTGATGTTATTGCACCATCAGAAGACCCAATAGGCATACAGTTGCTCAGAAAGATGGGTTGGCGAGAAGGATTCGGGATAGGTCCAAGAAAGAAGCGAGGTTCGACTTTTGATTGACTACCAGCTGGCTATTGTTCAGACGACAGTATTGTGTATAACGGCAAAGTATTGTCTCACACTTTTTTAGCAAAAAAGAAAAAGAAACGCATTTCGAATGTTGCAGGTGTTGCGGGTATAACGAGGCCCGATGACGACGAAGCAGAGGATGATCCGTATGCGCATGGTCACCTGTTCGCTCCTAAAAATGCATCAATTCACGAGTACAAGCACAAGGACGACTTGTGGGGTATAGGCTACGATCCGCATACTGGCGCTGCTGAGTTTCGCGATGCAAAGAATAGTGGTGGCGCTAAAAGCGGCGTCAGACTCCACATGACATCCATATATGGTGAAGGTAACTAACTTTTCAAGACAATTGTCTTCTTTCCACTGACGCCCAGAATCACAGGCCGAAAAGTATCTGGAACATTTGGATTGGGTGCTCTAGAAGATGCAGACGACCTGGACCCGTACGAGACTGTAAATATGTCAAATTTTGACAAGGAACTCGATGGCTTCTCTTCATCCGCGTCTACCAAAAACCCTAAACGTCAGGTACAAGCACACCATTAACTCCTTTAAACATACTAATGCTCATCAAGATTACTGGAAACGCAACAAGCAGTATTACTGGATCATCTGGTGTTCCAGGATTTAGTGCTGCACGTCGGCGACCCCCTCCAGCAGCTTGGTTCGACCCTCCATCACTTCCTCGCGATTTCAAGCCTGTACGCTTGCTACCACAGCCCTTTATCCGTGTAGTAATGCTTACTTGGGTATCTAGTTCCACGTTTGGGCAGGCGTTAAACCAGAAATAAAAGGGCATCAATACGGCTTATCTGCTCAAGATAGAGGCGACATACTAGGTGAAAAACAACTACCAAAGAAATCACGTGGGGTATTCGCCTTAATGTCACCTGAAGACAAGTACGTATTCTACTTTCTACATCAGTCATCTTCAAATTTGTTATTTTTATTGACTTGGTATAAGAGCGCGCTTAGCAAACGCTACAGGTAAAAGTGTTGATGGGTACAACCCTCAAGTAGCCCGAAAAGTGCCTACGGCCGCTGAAGTAGATGCGTTGCTCAGCAAATTCAAAAAAGCAGAGCCGGTACAGGCCACTGAGGTGCGTTGTAGTTTTGTTTTTGGTAGCAGAGTTCCTCGGTTTAGTCTAAGCAATATTCAAGGAACAAGCTCGCAAAAGTGCACGTGTCTTCAAAGACAATCCTGCCAAACAAAAGCGGTATCTAGCATGGTTACAACACAAGCAACATGGCACGCCATTAGCGCCAAGCAGCCAATCGCAGGCCATGATTGCTGTCGAGCATGATGAGTTTATGCGTATTTGGGGCATGTTCAAGCCCATGTCTGGTCTCATGGCCAAGCGATTTACACGCTCAACATCCGCTCCTGGAGAAGAGGACAAACCGGATGAGATTGAAGATGACGTAGCTGGCGATGCTGCAAAGATGAAGATGTTTGGGTATGCTCAGCGTTACCTCAGGTTGCAATGTTCTAACGGCGATATAGAACGATGACGCGCTCAGTCGAGGAATTTTGGCCAGAAAACTTATTATGCAGGCGATTTAACGTCAAACGGCCGACAAGGAAACGCCCAGGTCACGCCTTCCACCAGTGCGTCCACTTATAATCACACTACATTTTTTTTATTTGCTTTTGTTTCCTTTCTTCTTGGCTTATATCTTACGTTCCTCTCGTCACAGGGAATCACAACCGCCGCTAAAACAAACAAATTATCAAGTAGAAATGGACAAGCTGGTCGGTGTTTCAACTTCTGAAGTAGAGTTGAAGCGGCCCTCCAAAGGTGGCAATAGCAGCTTCAACGTGGTGGAGGAGCAGCACAAGGAAGAGATAAAACAGCTGATAGGCGAACAAGATGAAGAAGAGATTATTGAAGTTGCAGAAAAACCGTCAGTTGGTTTGTTCAAGGCAATCTTTGAGATGGATAGTGACGATGATGAGAGTGATGACGAAGACGAAGATGAGAGCGATGACGAAGAGGACAAAAATGAGTCTGAAGAGCAAGCAGTGGAAGTCCCAAAGGAAGAAGCAGAGTCGTCAGAGCCGGGAAAATTAGTATTCACGCCGTCGGCGAGCCGCACTACCAAGAAGAAAGGCAGACTAGATATTGGTGCACGGCTTCAAAAGTCTATACAACAGGAGAAGCAACGCGGAACAGAGGTCAAAGAAGAAGAGAAACAAGAGACTGGTTTCTTTGGTCCTGCAAAACCTGCTTACCAGATACTGGACGTTGGCATGGCTGATGCAGACGGCGATGCGTCGGGTGATGATAGGAAACGCAAGAGGAACAGTTCTAGGAGGGACAAGGACAAGTACAGTAGACATAAACACAAAGACAAGAAACACAAGCGCCATAAAGATAAAGACAAGGACAGACGCCATCATAAGCACAAAAAGCGCAAGTTAAAGTGAGTTTTGTCTTTTTTTTTTTCAGTCAGCCAAAAATAAAATGCACCCTTGTGGATTGGTCGAACCAAAACTTTATTTGTTGCGCTTCGCGCTCTAACACGCGCATTATCGGAGTCTAGGCGCTTTGTTGTTTCTGCTGCCTCTTTATTTCGACAATCTCCTTCATTGATTCTTCCATGCCCTCTAACCGCGGTTTAATGTTAAATTTGGCGCTAACTTGGGTGTAAAACTATTTAAACCAAGTACGTACTGACAAACTCTTCCCACGTGATCTTTTTGTCGTCATTAGGGTCAACGAACTTTGTGAGTTCTCCCACAAAGTCCTTCTTCTGTTCGGCTGTAGGTGGCGGAGTGCACATCTTTTCCTTACGCCGTGGGTCGTCTAAAAATGGTTACAAGAGAAAGATACGCCACGTGGGTACCTGCTGGGAGAGCGTCGGATACTGGAATGGTAGTGGAAGGCCTACGTTACATGTAAGCTAGCGCTTTAGAGAAGGAAGTGTGTACTTTTTGGGCGTTAGCCTGTCCCACATAAAGTCGAACATAGAGTCTAGGAACTTGCTCATCTCCTCCCCTAGTGACCGTTAATTGTGCGACAGTGCTTGGGGGATGCTTACCTTCAATAGTGCCCGATTTATCAGCGTCAAAAGCCTCCCACACCTTCAACAACTCGTCCATGTCGAGCTCCTTTCGCTTTCTGGCGTCTTTGTACAAGTCATTGTACGCCTCGCGCGTTTCTTTGAGTAGTTTATCAGATTTCTGGCCCATGGTGTTCCGTTAGTGTTGAAAACAGTTAAATTGTAAAATGGCTATCGAAGGACGAAACTTGACTTCAATCCACACTTTCCACAGGGGTGTCTTGCACACTGGCTTTTATGGTGTATATATGTACGGTACCTATAGGAAGTGATGATGCGATACAATAATTAATATAGACGAAACGGAGAATAAGTTGATAACTCGCAGAAAGTCCACAGAAATTTGAGAATTTTAATTCCTACTTAAAACAAACCAATTCAACATAAACGAAGTTACAAAACCATGGTTAAAGAAATGCATTTATATGATGTTATGGGTGTTAAACCGAACTGCACTAAAAAAGAGCTACAACAGCAGTTTAAGAAGGCACGTTTGTTATCAACAATAAGAAACACCATCTAATAACTTTAGCTGTCTAAAGTACTACATCCTGACCGCAACAAGGCCCCTGATGCTCACGAAAAATTTACTGAGATGTGCTCGGTACGCGTGCAACACCACCACTCTAATGAATACAACCATCTACTAACAATACTGTAGGCATTCAAAGTCCTTAAGGATCCTAAAAAACGTGAAATATACGACAAGTATGGCGCCAAAGGGCTTGAAGGAGGCATGGAGGATCCACCCGATTTTTGGAATCCATTCAACCCCAGAGGACGATCAGGCCCTAAGCGTACTTCAGATATGGTGTATCGATTGGGTGTTGAATTGGAGGACTTGTACAAAGGCAGGACTAAAAAAATGAAGGTGACGCGCCAGGTAATTTGCAAGTGTGGTGGCTCTGGCGCAAAAAACCCTAGTCAGAAAAAGACCTGTAAGACATGTAATGGAACTGGCGTTACAGTAACGACACAACGACGTGGCAACATGGTTATGCAAAGCCGTTCAGGTACGACACGTGTATTTGCTGAAATTAGTTTATTGACAATCCTGGTTTAGTGTGCCCCTCGTGCCGCGGTAACAAGACGACCATAGATCCGGCTAATTTGTGCTCCTTCTGCAAAGGCCAAGGCACTACCGAGCAGGCAAAGATAATTGAAGTGTTCATAGAAAAGGGCATGTCCACTGGTCAAACAATAAAATTCCCTGGACAGAGCAATGAAGCTCCTGATTACGTAACTGGCGATCTCATATTTGAAATACAACAAATAGATCATCCGACATTCCAAAGAAAGGGAGCTGATCTTCTTGTAACAAAACAAATAAGCTTGGTACGACACGACTCCACCCAACACGTTTTCGGGTCTGACACTTGCATTTAGGGTGATGCTGTTTGTGGATTTGAGTTCTTGATTACCCATCTAGATGGAAGGAAGCTCTCTGTCAAAATACCGCCTGGAGATGTAGTACATCCAAATCAGATGAGAGAAATAACAGGAGAAGGCATGCCGGTACACACAAATCCATATACACGAGGCAACTTGTTTGTGCAATTTCAAGTCGAGTTTCCAGAGTCTCTGGACACTTCTCAGATCAAACTTCTGAGACAGGCATTATCGCCTTACCTTACACCACCACCACAGTATGATCAAAGTACAGTGGAATCCGTAGCGCTTCACAAGGGTACGCCAAGTGGTTAACACAAAGAGCTGTTGAAATACTGACGATAGCCATTTAGGTGAGGGCTATGGAGACACCAGGGCGACTGCAAGAACCACCTCTCAATATGACTCTGATGAAGAGATGACAGACGCCCCAACGCGATGTGCTACACAGTAAGAAAAGTATTATGTAATCTGTGATCAGTGTAAATATTCTATTCTGTTTTTTTATACTCTATGTGTACAAGTTTTGTTGTAATGTTAAGTCAGACTTAACCACCCAAACAACTTTTTGTCTCCATTACGCTACAGATGTAGCATATGATAAATAGTCTGCGCAAGAGGGTTACGCAATGTAAGGTATGCGTACATAGAAGTTATGCTCGAATTGCTGTTGAGTACGCTATAACGTGTTTATCACGCGAAATCACACGCTTTTAGTGAACTTCAGACGCATCGCGACGCGTTTGACAGGATTGGGGCTCGTCTCAACGTGAATCGTTTAAATTTGTGGTACAACGTAGGATACGTAGATGCAGTCGATGCAGGGGCGGGTGGAA
This sequence comes from Trichosphaerium sp. ATCC 40318, assembly GCA_038496445.1. Taxonomy (NCBI): domain Eukaryota; phylum Discosea; class Flabellinia; family Trichosidae; genus Trichosphaerium; species Trichosphaerium sp. ATCC 40318. The sequence goes on from JALMLS010000340.1 coordinate 30,375, forward strand.
TACTGTAATTCGCGTTTTTTGTAAATGTCGTTAAATCATCGCAGGAAAAAACACAATCACTCTCTGGCGACGTGCCTAGGTATACTTTATCCTGACCACGCCTGGCTGCCGTGGAAATTCAGGTCAGTTCGTTTTTTCATCGAGTTTCGGTTCATACTGAACGCAATCATATTCTCCCTATCGTACAATCTATTCACACCCTCAAGGCAAGCTCCAAAAGAATATTGGCAATCTCTCCGCAACCAACGGGAGAGATTCGAATCAATAGGTGCTAGCCTTAATGTACGACATTTAGACGATTGGTACAACGTTAGAAAGGAAGATGTCATCGCTGCCGGCGCTTCAGGACTCCTGTATGTTTAGCGTCTCAGTTCTCCCGCATCTCATACTGCATAGTGCGTATTATAACGGCTCGCTATCAGCTTGCCTTGGTGTGTTGTATCCCAACAAGTCATGGGTATTGTGGAAATTTGTGCACGTGATTACGTAACGTTTACGATTTGGCTAATGTCTATTGAGCGTGCAGGTCTGTACCCAAACATTATTGGAAGGATCTCAATAATCAACGGGCATTAGTGGCGTCTCTGGAAGAGTCATGGCGCATGAAGAGCTTGGACGATTGGTATAAACAATCTTCTCATTATTTGGGTCAGCTCGACAAATCCTTGAGGAGCCTCATGGCCTTGTGCGTCACCACACATGTTTTATTGCCTCCTAATATTTCAAAAGGTATGGTAACTTACCACAGCTACTACGGGCTTTGTATCCTTCGTTTGAGTGGAGAAATGATAAGTTTTACCTAAAGCCAATGGGATTTTGGACCAATACCGGAAATAGAAAAAAGTTTTTAAAAGAGATGATTAAAGAATACCACATTGAAAAGCCGGATGACTGGTACACTCTTGGTATTTCGGAAGCGACACTAAAAAAGGGCGGACACGGTTTGCGCAAGTATTGGCCGCACGTGCTACGGCTCGTGGCGCCTAGATTCGATTGGGATTGGTCGCGCTTCGCCCGCACTGGAAAAGCTTCAACGCAGAGGTGAAATGGAGCATATCACCAGCTTGCTTAGACTCACAAACACGTTTAGGCGGTTGGCACATACCATTCGAAAACTACTTCCCTGGTTGGATGTGCGTGAAGAGTTCCTATTGGGCCTGAGGTGTGCATCTGCTCAGCGCGTTTCGCTAGATATTTTTATTCCAGAATACAACTTGGCCCTCGAATATCAAGGTGAACACCATTATCAAGATTCTTTTCGTAGACGAGGCCACTTTTCTAATGTTCAGCACGCATTGGATGTAGAGAAGGCAGCACTTTGTGCAGAAGCTGGTATACTAGACTACGGTTTTTTTTTTATTTCATTATTTTCAAATAATGTCTTTTATCCTCTTACTACCACACCAGGTATTCGTTTGGTGGATTTTCCTTATTGGTATGGTACTAGTGCCCGCAGTGTATCTCTACTACTGCAAAAAATTGAGCCTGGTCTATTTTCTGGATCACAAGACGGCCCATCTACTGCTCTTAGACAATATCTAAACACAAGCAAAGAGTTAAAAAGATCGTCTAGTCGCCATGTAATGCTCCCTTTCGATGTCAAGAGAGCGCTGTAAATAGGACTAGAGGGAAGGCATGGCACAAAATAAAAAGGTACAAATATAGCTAGCGTCTAGTTGTGAATGGCGGTTGTGTGTGGATAGCTCCATAGGAAATACAGCTGTGTTTTAAAAATGTGGCGGTTTAAAAAAAAAATACTACATAGTACAGTTTAGGTAATATCGAAGGTATGAGTTTGAGAGCGCCTGTAAACGCCCCACTCTTTTATTGGGAGATTTTGTTTTCAAGTAGTACAGAAAACTGTTTTGGATTTTGTCGTTTTGTTTTTTCAACCACCAACGTTTTTGGATCGTTTCAAAACGTGACCTGCGTATTGTATTTATTTCGCGTGAGGTCTAATAGAGGGATAAGTGTTTGAAATTTAACGCGTTTGTTCAAAATAAAAAAAAACGTAAAAAACATTTCGTTTTGGCAATTTCGTGGGAAACCCTGCTCTGTGTATAGAACTATCATCGTACCTTAAAAATTGATGAAGGCCGTCCGATAGAGGCAAGAAAAAATTTCATCTGAGCTTTTGTTGGAATAGACCACGTGATTTTGGCGGTTTTGTTACTGTATTGGCTTCATTCGTTTGAACAATGGCGAAAGGCAGTGCATTTGAGGTGCAAGTTGGATTGGCGTAGTAAACGCCGGATATTATGGCGCCACAAGGTTCTAGGCTGTCGTCGGTTGGGTTTAGATCCAAGTTCCGTCTCGACAAGCCGTTCTTTTTAGATAGGTGTTGAAATAGCTTTGATACTTGTTTAGACATTATGATTTATAGGTTTTTAGCTGAGGTGTTGCTGCTCCGGTATGCGATGAGTCGAATAAGGATCAAAATGACCAAAAACAAACCAAAGTGCACACAAACTACACGATACTACGCAGACCATTAAAATGTGTGTACAACACAATAATACGGTGTAGGAACTTATTCGCGAATCACCCGAGATGGGGAAATGACGCTGTGATTTCCGTAAAATATGCAGCCCGTGCAGTTCGCTTTGACCTCGCTCCTGGCCCTGGTTGAATGCTACTCCACCCAAAGGGCGTAGAGTATTCTAATAATATCGTGCTTGATCGGTGTACTGATGGCGTCACTATTACGGATGTTGTGCTTATGTAAACCTTTCTCCGAATTGGTATAACCGCTTCTATACTTGCCGATAAGCGCTGCTTTATATTGGTAACATTAGCTCCTGCGCTCACAGATTTTCCAATTTCCGAACCAGCTCTGTGTAGTAATAGGAGTAACGGGAGTATGCACTTGTTTGCGTAATTATCTCCGTGAAAACGGCAATAGGATATTACGTCCCTAGTACGCGATCAGACACTCACGAATAACTCCATATTACATGGCATTTCAAATCAAGAAATTTTTGGTTGTTTTGGGGGATTGCCTGATTGGATAAGTTGAATTGATTTCTTTTTTTTTTGTAGTTTACTTGTCATACAAAAAAATCCTAGTTGTGAAGAATCCTTCTTTAACACGCCACTGGATGCGTGGTGATAGTACCAAACCAATTCTGTTTTTCTAACTTCATATTCCATCATTCTGAACTATCCAAAAGACCTTTGGCAACACGTGCATGTTTTTCGTACTATAGGCAAGTTTTCTGTAACTGATAAAGGTGTAGCAGGTGTTTATAAGTATGTATAGAGCCGTACAACCTAGCTGATTCCCTCCCAATTGTGCGTTTTCTGAAAAAAAGACTACTCAAAAAAAGACATTTTACGCAAATGCAATAGCAACAATTTAGCAATCAAACACTTAAATTGTTCCAGTACAATACCAACTCTGTGAAGGTTATTTTCTGTTAACAGTTTTCTTCAAGTTGATGCAGTATGTACGCTCAGAAAAAAAGCAAGTAAAAATGTAAAAAAATTTCGAACGACACGCCAGTACTTATGATCTACGCTTAAGCTAACAAAACGTATTGCGCGGTGCGTCGTGTAGTTATATGTATTAGACCACGTGATGTTTGGCTAATATTGAGGCGTTTTATTGAAATGTCAAACTACAATCAACTAACAGCGCCCGATGAGGTATTAATACGCACTACTGAACCCTATGAGCGACAAATATTTTTTATCCTAGCCTGTGCGATTTTAGCGGTGGTAATATTATTTTCGCTTAGCATTGCAGAAATGGTGATCTCTATTGGAAACTTTAATGCCAAGGTAAAATGGTACCTCTTTTTCCTCCCCCTTTGTCAATTTGGTAACTTTACCTCTTACAGTGTAATTTAACGGAGTACTCGCGACATCATGTAAGAAATGTTACAGTGCCGAGATTTGGTAGAACAAAAGTATTGTGTATGTAACAGAGAGACAACTTTCTTTGGTGTCTCACTTTTTTGTCGCAGCCATTGGCCTGGCATCGTGGTTATTTGTTGATGCCACAACAACTGCTGGTATGCTGATAATCCTGGTTTTTGCGAGTTTTTGTTTCTGCGCCGAATCCTGGTCTAGATTGGCCGCCATTTCATACCTTTGCTGGTTGTATACATTTGTATTTATAACTATACCTTGGACAGTCTATGGTCTCCTCGTATTTTTAGAGAGCGACATCTGTAGGATGGAGAACTATGGGCTATGGGCATGTGCACTAGTTGTCATTGTTGTAAAGTCAGCATGGATTGCACTTACGCAGCCTCTTGGCCGGTGGTTGCTTGCTTTCACGAAACTAAACATTTGATTGGCGCGTGCGCATAGAACCCAATAAAAACAACAACTTGCATAACACAGTTAAAAGCACTTTAATTTTAAAGGCGACACGAGCAGAGTCGGTAAAGGAAGCAATGTGGATATCCAATGTAATAGTTACTAACGAGATTACAGATTTTTCTCAAATCCAGATGTCTGAAGTGCAATCACCGCCTGGATACCGAACCTTGTGCAAACAATAAGCAATTAAAGCGAACAAGTATTTGTACCTCATGCGCCAGTACAGGTCCCCATGGCTCCTCCAGGAAATCCACCAAAAATTCTTTATTTAGCGTCATTCCTCCATTCTCTGTATCAACATCGACTTGAATTAGCTGTGAACCTTTCTCCACCATTTCAGGATAGAATTGTCTATGTGTGTACAAATAAGTCACTACAACGTTATGCTTAATTAGGCTAGGCACGTACGAGTCCCAAGAGGAGTACAAAGAATTGGTTGCATACAACCGCTTTCCGTCCAGGCTGAGTTGTATCATTTGTGGACCACCTACAGTTTTTCTTTAGAGGAGTCTCATCTTTCGCAGTTGGAACATACCACGAAGTCTTTTTCCTTTGATGAATACTGGTTCTTTTGCTTCACCTTCAAGTAGCGTCACTGGTCCTCCTTTTTGTGCTGATCCACCCAAATCAATCTTACCGACTGTATTATGTGAGTACATTGACACAAGCGGTATGTTAGTAACGTACCCAATTTTGGAACCATAGGATCAGAAATGTCGTATCTTAACAAAGTCTCAGAATTGTTTTGTTGAAAGCGTAGAAAGGAGTGATGAAATTAGCTTGTCTTACTGGCATATATCTCCACGGAGCCAATTTGAGAAGTAGAGATACTTGTCATCAAGTGAGATGAGTATATCTGTAATTAGTGGTGGCATTTCAGGCAAAGCCCAGCCGTCAACCTGTGCTCATTGTCAGTCTTTTATTATCAGCATTCATTTCTTTACCTTATCCCAATCTTGCTGAATCGCAGGTGTAATGTGCCACTTGCCATCATCGGCTTTCCAAAAGTGCAGAACATTGGATGATAAAGCAGCACCACAGAATCCGTGTGTTGAGTCTGGATTGTGTTGAAACCTCACCTAACGCTAGAATTATTTCAAATAGATAATAGCTTTTTTCGCTTACCTCCAGTGGAATCATTCCGTACTCGCCGAGGCTCTGGCTAGCTTCCACTTTTCTTTCCTTCCAGTTCCAGAAGTGCAGAGAATTGCCGTATTTAGTGGGAACAAGGCTAGGATCGAAGCCTTTATCGAATGTGTTTGGCTCTCCCCATTCACTTGATACCATTATGTTATGTTTTGGTTGATACCAAAAGTCTACGATGATTGGTGAGCCAACATTTACAAAAAAGTAAGTCCATGTACCATAGCCATAGGGTGTTGGCTCATTTTCCCATCTACCTTTAATTTCAAAGTTTTCGTCTAATAGCAAAAACCCTCCAGTTGCTACAAACATAGGTAAGTCATAATTGTAACTTGGAAACTACGCGTTCTAACCATTGCCGTGTTTGTCGCCCATCATAGAAATCATAAGATTTCCATCAGCTAGACAATGCGCAGTGTGAGGGTATGACAAATTCGTTTTCGCTTTTATATCATCTCCTTTTACTACCTTTATATTGTACTGTATCAGCAACGTCACATTGGATTTGTTTCGAAATACCTTGTGTAACTTTGGCGCTCGTGGGTCTGTGAATGTATCGATGATATAAATGTTGGAGGTCCTTGTCGGCATTATTGCACATTATACAAGGAATATAGTCGGCCGTACTTTAAACCAGGAGCAATTAAGTACCGACGCGATCTTGTTGGATCTCCGTGACAACTAGAACATGCGTTCCATCCTGTGTGATGTAGCTCATCAGAAGTGCCATCGGGCGTTACTTTAAGCCTGTGTATGACTTGGGAATACGTTGGAGATTCAGGATCACTGTCAATGGTTGCAATGTAGTCAGAGCCTTGATAGACATGCTTAGCAACGGTATAAATGGAAAAGAAAGTACCAGTTTGTGACACACATGGCATGTACAAAAGTTTCTCCTTTGGCCCGTTTAAAAAAGCGTCCATTGGCGACGCGTAACCAGGTCCTACTTGGTGGTGCTCCTAGAGGGTTGTTACATACGTCGTAAACGTTAACGTACAGATTTGCATTCATTTTTTGGAAGTTTAGGTTGTGAAGATTCCGCCTGAACTTTCTCCTCGTCTTTGAGGAACCATGATTGATTCACCGTTGTGGCTACTGCCAAAGCGCCCCCAACGAGCCAATACCACAATTGGTTGTTAGATTTACCTGTAGGAACAGCTGTGGTAGCGTTATAACGCTTTGTAGCGTGCGTATGGCTAGTTTTTTGAGAACGGCGCCAGTGCCGTTTAGTAGGCACGTGAGCTTTGTCTGTGAAACCTGAGCCTCGAGCTCGCGTTGCTATGCGTCGTAACATACCGGCGTTATTTATTAGCAGTGGAGCAAAAATAGACAATGAGTGGAGCACGCGACAACCTATTTGTTAAAAAGTGACTGGCTACAGTCACAACACTAACAGAGGTTTACGGGAAATATATTTATCATTTTCCAAGTGTGGCCTGTAGGCCGAAGTAGCCAAAACCACGCCGAAAAACGTGACTTTTGGGCAACTTACAATGTATAATTACAACCCTCTCCCAAATTTCTCGTTGACAGGCTGTGATAAAATATTGGGTTTTGAAACACAACCGTCAGGGGATATTAATAGTGTGGGCGCGCCAACGGGCACTTTTAAATCAGAGTGAGGACTATAATATAAGCGTTAGGCTAAAAAATGTTTGTACACGGTTTGATTCATACCAGAAATGCAGAATGGTCGCTTTTATGCTGTCAACATCTCCAGTTTTCCACCAATAAGGTATGGGCACTATTGTTATACCTGTATATCGGTTTTAGAGGGAATAAAGAAGAGACAAGTGATGCGTGTACCTTGCTTTTGGCAGAGCGCAATTTTTTCTGTGTCTCTACTGGATTGTATCATTGCAACACCAAAGTGGCCACTATCTTGATAGTGATGTTCTCCTTGGTACTCAAACGCTAAATTTCTGCTTGGCACAAAGATGTCCAAAGTAATGCCAATTGGTGTAGTTGTGCCTTGCTCGCTGTACAAAAATGGTTGTGCTTCTTCCACAATGTCGTCTTTTGGGAATATGCTCTTTATTGTATTTACCAACTCCCTACCATTCATCAGGATACTTTCTATGACCACCGAACTTACCGTTGCTCTGAACGTTTGTCCTTGTCAGTTAAAGCCTCCATTTTCCAAGGGTGTTCCGGATAGGCTTTCAAGAGCATGGCAGGCCATGTAGATGCTATAGTAGTACCACCAATATTAATGAGCTGCCTTCTCGATACCCGATGCCATCCGTCCAACGTTTTTAGGTTAAATTCTTTCTCAACATGAGAAAAGAAGGCTCGTAGGTTACGAATATCATCCCAATAACCTTCTGGTACTTTGCCTATTGGAGATGAAATTGTTAGCTAAACTACTCGCGGTGTTCTCTGCTTACTAAACTTCCAATCAACCCAGTTCTCCGTTGGATACATGCGTTTGAGGAAGGACACAAGGTTTCCACCAAAATGGCTTGCTTACTGTGAGTGTACTCAAAAAAACGTGTCATGCTTACGTACAATAAAAAACCACCTCCATGCAGCTGTCGTATGTCCTCTCGTTTGATGTTGTACCAATCCTCTGGCTTATTGATACCTAGTTCACTCTCCGCCTAAGTGATATAATCGGTTATAGTGCGTGGGGTGTAAAGATAGGAGTCTTACATAACGTAAGAAAGCTTTTGCATTTTTTCTGTTCGCCCAAAAATTGGTAGACTTTTCTGGCTCAAGATGGTTAACAATAAAACAAATCTATCAGTTTTGTGGCTTACCAAAGCCTTTAGTAGACCATTTGTACTCTATAAAGATAGCCCTGACCATCTTTTCTACGCTATTATCGTAGAGCCTTCAAGTCACGTGAGGCGTGCATAATTTAACTATTTTTTTCACGTACTGTAGCAAACCCAACCCGTTGCGGTTTTGTACGTCACTAGCAAATACTTTGCGCCAATCCGCGGCTGTAAATACACGAAGTGGACGGGCGATCTTGCTGACGTTTAGATGTCACATCACTGTTGGCGTTAGTACCTCTTGCAAGAATGCACGTTGGTTGCTGATTGACTCCCAGTAGTTTTTTGGCGGTGAAGCAAACTTCCAATCCCAAAAAGTGTAGTCAGGGTACACAAACTCTAGGAGGGGCTTCAATTTAGCGGCGTAGTAGCTGTAAGGTTGGCTGTTAGTAAAATTGTTTTTATGATAAGTCACGTACGTGATGAGGCTATTGGCGTCATCCCCGAGCGTAGAGAACAGCAGTGCTGTCTTATCATACCAGTCTGAAATGTCTTTTATGCAAAATACCTCTTCTGCCTTTTAAACTTAGCTGCATGGATATCAATCGTTCTTACATAACGAACAACTTCTAACTGACGCTGTTCATTCTTCCAATAATGTGCTGGGCGTTTAAATCTTTTGCGTGGTAATCCTTGTGGCGAAGGTGTGCTTTTCTTCTTCCTTGCTCTCCGTGAGATGATTTTCATCTAGCATTTGTACTCAAATTGACTCATTTTTGCTCTATTTGCGTTACGCACTTGCTGTCAAGTACGTTATACCATACTTTCGAACTACATCTGTACATTTATGTTAACAGACAAACAAAGGTTCCAGACGATGCCTACGTTCTAAGCAGCCCTATACGCAATTGTATGCATCAGCGCGTATTTAATGCGCGTAGGGACATTCGCGCGGTTTCCCAAACGCCACTGGCAAGACTCTAAAAACCAGAAAGCGTTTCTAGAAACAGTTGGGCGTCGGTTAGACATTTATACGTATGACAACTGGTACACCCTCACATTTGACGACATAACCCAGTTTGGTGGAGATGGGATAAAGAACATGTACGCATGCCTCATACGAGACGTTTTTAGTTCGCATGTTTATCGTTGACACATGGAGCACCTAGTTTTGGTCGTTCTATTGCCCAGTGCTTGGCTTCAAATTATCCTCATCACCAATGGAAGCCATGGCGCTTTACGTACGTCACAGGAAGAACTTTGATGGTTTTTAAATGTTTGATTTATTCGCCAATACTTAGTCATTTGACAGGCACTCACCAAACCGGTACTGGAGCAACACGTACAATCAACGTGATGCGTTTGAAGAAATTGCACAAGACCTGGACGTCAAATTGTTTGATGGATGGTATGATGTCACAGTGAGGAATGTTCATGACAAAGGCGGACGAGGCATACTCAACATGTACAACGTCATTGGTTCCTTTAATTAAACTTACAAGAGTTGTATCCAGGTATGGTGATTCCCTAGCGCAGTGCCTACAGACATTGTACCCAGAATACGCATGGCAGCCTTGGCGATTTTTGTGCGTTATATCATGTTTTGCTTGAAAAGGTAGTTGGAGTTGCTAACTTTGATCTGAGTACTAAAGGTCTGCTCCTCAAGGTTATTGGAGTGATATCAATAATCGACATGCTGCTATTGATGACATTGCAAGGCGCCTTGACGTTAAGCAATGTTCAGATTGGTATAAGGTGACGCTACAAGCCATGTGTGACAATTACGGCAGAGGAATTTTAAACGTGTAAGAGCAAAACCTCTATCACATATTTGTGACCAACCTTTTCGTTATGTTAGCTATGGCAACTCATTTGTGCAGTGCATGACCACCTTATTTCCAGATTTCAAATGGAACTATATGCTTCTCAAGTACGCATAATTTAGTTGTATCGAGTCAATGAGATTATCAGTCATAGCCTCAAGAAAATAGATTAAAATAGTTGGTATTTTTAGGTACAAAGCTGATGTAGTTAAGAAACAAACGATGGCGTTTGAGAGTCTCAGGAGAAATCTCCCTAAAACGAGAAGGACCAATTCTTGGGTGGCTTCTGGGTTTCGTTCTTGGGATAGAGAAGTCGACCAGAAGGCTTTCTTGTGGAAACTGAAAGAGAGTCTAAACATCAACAGCCCTGACTTGTGGTACATTTTCTTTTTTTCTTGAAAAAATACGTTTTGCTTAAGCTCACGTGTTTGCTCTAGGTATAGAGTTTCAGCTCGCCAAATAAAAGAATATGGTGGTAGTGGGTTGCTTTCCTATTGGCCACAAGTCCTTGGTAGTATAGAGCCTAATTATCCATGGCGGTGGAAACACTTTAGCAGGCAAAATGGATTGCGTATACAAGCTAAACAAAGGCATGAGTAGTAACCAACTTGCATCCAAAAATTTAATTATTCATTGCAGATTACTTGTTCAATGCATTTCTACTATATTCCCAGATACACAAGTGATTGAAGAGGGTATACTCGAGTTGAGACGTGCTAGTCAAGTACACTTGTCTGTAGACGTATACGTACCAGAATATAATCTTGCATTTGAGTACCAAGGTACATTCTGACGCGCCGTACTTTCTTCATGCTCAACTCAAATAAAGGAGAACAACACTATGGAGACTCGTATATCACTGGGCATTATGGCGAAGTACAGAAAATACGTGACTTGGAAAAGAAACAACAGTGCGAAAGCGTTGGTCCGTGTCACGTTGTATTTTTGAGTTGTTTGAATTTTCGTACTGATTGATTGTTGAACAAATAGGTATATGTCTTATCGCCATACCGTACTGGTGGGAAGGAGATTTAGACACTATCGCAGCTACAATAAATCATTTTGTGCCTACTTTACGCCTGTCACAAGGGACTAATGCAGAACCTATCCTTGAGACGCTTAATGGTATAATAGGAGGTACTTACTACCACCAATAATATTCATTTTACTCATTTCTTATCTTTTTAGATTCAAGTCTCATGTCCTGTCAGCAGATAGCTCTACACTGTAAACTTAAGTAGTTGATACCTTGGGTTTATTATTATTTTATTTACAGGTATGGTACCCCCCTTTTGTATTCGATAAACTTTGTACATTACACGCAATAAATAAATACTTTTTTATCTTCTTCGTTTTTGTCACGTGTTAAAAAAATGTCATATTCGCTGGCATTGTAGGACTCATAGTGCTATTTGATGGTTTGTTGTGATGCTTCGTAGCGTCGACAATGTTCATGACATTAACAACAAATCCCATTATGCCACCAATAACAGAGAAGACTAATAGAATATAGCACAACCATCGCATGTAGGTAACCTCACGTTTTTCCCAGCATATCTTAATCAGAAATAACGCCGGCAACACATACGCTATCATTGTGCTAGTAGTGGCACCAATGAGGCCGTAAACTAATTCTATATCTTCCACAAGTATGGCAATACCACTTGCAAGCGCGAGCAAGCCTGCGCTCTCCAGTAAACTCCAAATCTTAAGAAAAAAATGAGAAACTCAGAACCGAAAAAGGATAAAAAGCCAGAACGTACGGCAGAGCTACGTTTTGAGCCTAGTGTCAACGAGTGGAAGTTTTCTCTGCACTCGTATGAGAATAAAGGTACGGCAAGACCACTACCAAGAGCAAAGGCAACCTTAATTACATCAAAGATTACTCTAGACGCCTTGGATGTCCCTTGAAAATTGGTCAAAATGAAAGATTGTGTTTCTTCATAATAAGTGAAGTAAGCCAATAGTCCAAAAAGCATATAAATCCCACCAGAAAATGCAACAGATACATTAGACACAAGCTCCATCTTTTCAGGTCGCTTCAGTTCGTTTTGAATAGGCAAGATGTTGACTTGACATCCGTACGCAAAGAAGATGATTGCGAGACCTCTGAAGAATCCAAAATTCAGGGAAACCCAATTGATCCTATCTTCCATAAAGCCTTTCTTTTTTACGTTATATGTCACTTCATATGCCGCCAAAACAATGAGGGCGATGACAAATACTATCGCCACTGCTGAGACATAACCGAGGAGTGCTATACGCCGTAGTGATACTGCAGGGAACAACAACAGTGCATAACAAGCAATGACAAATCTCTTGTCACTGTACCAATGTACACCAAGGTGTACTTCCAGGAGCTGAGAAAAGATGATGCCAAATACCTCCAAATAAAGCACGCAAAGACCGAAATTGTTGATGACAATCACAAGTTGCACGGCTATTTCTCCAGGTTTTCCAAATGTACGTCTTGCTAGTCCACGAAATGACTTTTCATGCGTCAGCTCAGCGAGGTATATGAGGAGGTAGTTAGAAAAGAATGTTGCGAGGATATTGACCACATTCAACACTAAAAACAACGATACACTCGCTTGCTTAACAGCTAGCGGTATTGCAATGAGCGACACGCCACCTGTAATTAAAATAATTAATACGTGTCACTTACTCTTTTAGATATGTCTGGCGTCAAAAAAAGAAAGTGCAACTCAAAAAAGTGGCTGTAAAACAGGAAAAGTACCGAAAAGTGTACCGAAAAAATAACGATTACAAAACGTAAATTCGCCTTTGGTTACTGTACGCAATTTTCATTGTGCACAACGACTAATATGGGCTCTATTTGATGTTGATACACTGTTTTCCGGTACATTTGCGAATGTATAAAACAATACACTAAACGTACCCGCTAAAATTGTATTGACTAAGTTAAATATGGCGCCATAGACTGATCCTGTCCTTCTTTTGTTCAATTGGGTTATATGAGGCTTACTGTCATCTATTAACGTCGTTACCTCGTCGGAATGGCTACTCGTGCTACAACTATCGCTATTCAGTGACAATGGCGTATGATGCGGCGAATTAGTTGACATGCGCTCAAAAGGGTAGTTAGGAAATGAATTGACATTTCGGGTTTTGTTAGTTTGATTGCTGTTGTCAAGGGAACACGGAGCGTTATAATTAATGACTGATACAGATAGACAGGAGTTCAGGGCGCTTTTTGCTTTGGCTGAGCAAGTAGGTCAGAATTCACCAAATACAGCATCCCATGATGGTAGTGGCGAAGAAGATAATGTATCAGGCCGTGAATTGCGATTATTACCGTTTAATGTAGAATTTGCTGAAACAGAAGAGCACGCTCATACAATTAAGGCGAACGCGTTATTGAGAGGCGATAAAGCAAGCTATATCTCTAAACGAAGCAATAACGTTGATATTATTCTTAAATTCGCGTCAAACACACTCTATTGTATAACACACTGTATTGTACAAGTAACAGAACCCCAAAGGCACGTTGGAGACTCGGTTTCGTACCATTCCGTCTCTTACTCGTTGTTTAGTGCATTGCTTCGTGGTAGCGCCTTATGTGACGCTCTCATCTTCTTTGCGCATGGTAACTGGTTTGAATTGTTAAAACCCAAACTGACCACGTGTCTAGAGGTGCCTGATTTGGAGAAGGCTGCAGCGTTTAATGACTTTGATTCAGAAAAGTGGGCGAGCTACGTAGCTCGTAAACAAGAAAAGAAGGAACCTTGGCGACATGATGAGCCAGGGATGTATTTTAGGTTTAAGCCGAACGAATGGTTAGTATCTGTTTTATGTAAACTACTATCCGTTCATTGTCTCACCTAGTTACTAGGTGCAAAGTCCGCAAACTAGACCCACCACGTTCAGGTAGATACGTGCTTATAAAACTACTTCGGTCGAGGAGAACAGATGAGCCTATAGAAGTACAGGTTTGTCATTTCCCTCCTTAATAATTTTTTTTCATTCTTGTCTAGCGCATTGCCTTTCAAGGTTTCGTCGGTAGCCAGAGTTTTGGACACGTGCAGGCCATATAGAAATATTACCGCGCCATCTGTACATAATACTTTTAAGAGCGTGGATTACATATATCGTCATTTCACATAAAACTTTTTGACAATTATCGTCTAGTAAACATGTTTCACTGCTTACGTTAAACTGTGATGTGAAGTTACATTAACGTTTCCATTTATTCCTCGTGTTTAAAATAGTGCAATACAGGGCATGGATGAAGTCTACTGCCAATTGATTGGCTTTGGTAATTTTACACCGTCCACCTTTATCTGAACCTTTTCATTGTAAAAACAGATGTGGTCCTTGATTTTGGTCATCTCAGGTATAGTGCTGCAGTATTGCCAAGCAACTTGATTGGCTGTCTGGTCGCCTACACTTACATTCCAGTATGATGCGGTGCCTTTGTAAGGGCATACAGTACTCTAAAGGGGCATGTAAGTAATAAAATAAAGTAACTTTGAAATCACGTGATTTATCACTGGAAACTTGACCCACAAAAATTATTGAGTATGTTACGTAGTACACGTACCTTATCGTCTTTTGTCATATGTTCCATGCTGACATCTTTTTCAGGTAGGTAGTATCGATCAACCATTCCTGTTTCATATACGATGATAGGATCGCTACAATCAGCAACTTTTTGATCATTGATGAAAACCTCAACATGTCTTGAACTCTTTATAGCATCAACTCTCTTCCAAGGGTTTCTTGGATGCAAAAAAACTTGTTCTTCTTCCTCCATGATTTTATCAAACTCTCTCCACTCAAAACAAACGTAATCTTTAAACATCAAGTCTAAAATCATCAATGCAGCGTCTTTACGTTCATCTTGACCAACTTTAACATGATAACGTTGAGTAGGGCCTAGTTTTGGTTCATGTTAGTTTTTTTGAAAGTTGGCGAAAATGTATGGTTTTGTACCGAGCTCTGCATGGAAGGATTGGCCCAATTTACTTTGTACAAAGAGATCTACGCGACAATCCTTCTTCGGAATGAGGTAAAGAGGGAAGTACCGGCGCATCCAGTATATAGCCTCTAACAGTTGTTGTTACGCTTTTGGTGGTATTTTACACAAGTTCGCGTTTAGTTGGGGTTACCTTTTGTATCAAATACGCAAGCATCGCCTATGTAGCCTCTTATCCATCTCGGGCATTTAGAAAAGCGTGGGAGACACTCTAAGCATTTGGCATAGTTTACATCGTCAACAGGCCTGTCTAGTACGTCGTTTCCTTTCTTTTGTTGGTTTTCTACACGTTGTTGGCGAAAAAAAAACTCACACAGAAATGTAATAAATCGTATTACTTTTGCGCTGTTCCGCGTGGTGAGTCTTCTGACAATACTCTTGCCAAAGAGCAACCAAAAATCCACCCAAACATGCAAAGAGGCCGTAAATGACCATTTCGTGAAGTAGCATTGCGTCTTTGATGTCTATTGTACTCCTTAAATAAGTGTTACATGTATTTCTCCATTTCTGCCTTAAACGAACACGTTTTTTTTTTGGAAGAGCTTTGTTTTGGTATTCACGCGAGAATGTGCTCAAAAAATTAACATCCTCCAGATTTGTTCAAGATTTTGTTTTTTTTACTAAAGTCACATTTTTGCAGTTTTGTTACTGTCCACACAGCGGCTACAATTCAAATTCTAACACTTCCTCTTCATCCTCTTCCTCCTTAGCCGCTCGCCTTTCTTCCAAACTTTGCACTTTGATGCCATCACAAACTAACCCACGTGTCAAAATATGTTATAAATACTTGTTAACACGTGGTACGCACCTCCAGTGACCGCATTACATAGCTCCTCAGCCTTATTTTCGCCATCTTTGTAGAAGACTTTCTCTATCTCTTCCTCGTACTCAGCTAGAAACTCCTGACATACAGGTAGCATATCATGAACTGCGTACTGGGCACTAAAAGTATGTGAGATCGCTTAGACAGTACTTTACGTACTCTCCTAGGCTCTTGTACGAACAAATAACTGGATCTTCCATCGCTTCCATTATTGCTGATTCTGAAAATTGTCTTGTAAGCTTTAGCATAACGTTGTAAACGCCTTTGGCTTGAGTGACGTGTAACGTGTTAAAAATGATAATAATTTCCTTCAGTTTGCGTTCTATGCCATGAAACGAACTACAACGTGCCTCTTGAATGCATGTAACTACCACCTGTCATCAGTGACGCTAGTTCTGCCATTTTAAAATCAACTTGAATAACTACAGCGTGGCACGCTAGTAATATGTCATACATACATCTTCTGGCAATTTAATTTTTTTGTACCCTGACATTTCATCCCTTGTTCATCTGTGTACGCCTTAGACAACACAAAGCTCATTGAGATCACCAAAACTACTGTAAAAAAACTTTTCATGGTGCTGAAGTTGAGGATTTAGTTGAATTCAATTTTTTGATTTTGTTTGAATTTTTAACGGCGGTCAAAAAAGCGTGTTTCGTGTACCTTTATCATCAAAGCATAACAACATGAGTGGTGGAGATGTACAGCAACTTATTGCTGTTATTGGTGACGCTTATCTTGATATAATGGCAACAGGCGTAAATTCTCTACCACGATGGGGCACCGATACGTACGTGCGTAGTATTAGCGTTTATTGATATTTTTAATAACTTGACACCAAGGACACCAAAAGACATCCAATTCGCTGTTGGAGGCTCAGCTGTTAACACCTGTCATCATTTACATGGCCTTGGATCCAACAGTACCCTTTTTGTGTCTCTGGGTACGACAAGCCTTTTATTTGCGACAACTAGTCAAATAATCAACTGCTTTTTCTCACTTGGTGTCAAGTATCGACTCTCTCACGCCTTTACTAAGGCAACGACGACAGCGGCAAAATGCTAGAAGCAAAGTACAAAGAAGCGGGTATTAACACAGAAGGTGTAGTGATGAAGAATGGCGTCTCAACATCAGTGTGTATTGTTGTAAGTGGCGCCAAAGACAGGTAAAAAAAAACCACGTGCAGGTATGATTTCCTTACTGTTATGAAAGGTTCTTTGTGAGCTGTAGTGAAGCTAATTCAGCGTTATGTCTGAACGATATAAACGTTGGAACATTAAAGTTACAAACACACGTGCACGTGACAGGTTATTACGTGCTAGACAAGATACTTTGTTCGCCTTTTTATAAATTATTACAAAATCTTCGACAATCAGGCGTTGTTATCTCCTTGGGTACGCCTCGCATGCACTGAAATTTAACAGAAGTGAACAATAACGTGCTGTTATTAGACACACAGTATGATGCAAAGGAGAAGTGGATCATTGAAGACGAGTTGTTAAGTGCAGTTGATATCTTCATGCCAAATGAACAGGAAGCCATGGGCGTATCACACTGTACTTCTATACCAGAAGCTCTCAATGCATTGTGTAATAGAATGCCACATGCATTAATCATAATAAAATGTGGAGCTGATGGAGCCATAGCAGGGTACGATTGAATCAAATGCAATCAGAAAAATTACAAAAAACGGTTAACTTGTTCTTAGGTCACTGGATCATGCAAAATTTCCAATGAACACAATGCCTGAAAAAGCATCTCCTTTGCTTCCTGAAGGACTTAAAAACTGTTTGCACGTTTCTACACCAAGTATAGAGTTTAGAGATGCTACAGGAGCCGGTATGGACCAATTTTTATAATGCCGAAAACTAAGGCTTTTCTTCTAATCTAGGTGATGCTTTTGCTTCTGGGTTTCTGTATGCTTACCACAATAAAAAATCAATTAAAGAATCCTTAATTTATGGTTGCGCATGTGGAGCTGTGATATGTACAAAGTATGGCGCATGTACAACAATACTTACAAGAGATATGGCTCAAGCTCTTCTAAATAAAAATTAACAATTTGATGTACGCTTTATCAACATCATTTATATTGCACATGTAACAGTATACGTACAACTGCATTTAATGCCAAACTGTGGTAAGCCACTTAACTACATTCTCTTAGGGTAGGTACTTACCACACAAGATAGAGTACGTGACGCATGAAGGCTCAAAAGCGCAAACACTTGTGTGTTACTGTAAAGACAAGTAATTTTGAGATCCGTCCTCTTAGAACCCTCAAATTCTGTAACCTACAGATAACATCGTACACCAGCGCTATAACCCCTATACGAGCACGGCTTGTTGATACTCAACAAATCATACACTACACGGCATACTCCAAGCATGAAGCCTCGTTAGCATGAGATTTGAAGTTGAATTGTTGAGTTTTAAAAGAGCCTAGCACCCTAGTATCTTGACATTATTTTTAGATTACCGTGGCCTCAAGTATGGACCAGAACGTAGTAACAACAAATATGGACGGAGTCCATCTCTCGAAGGGCGCAGACATACTAGTGCTGATCGTCACGGAAACGCACCAATAGTACGACATTAGTCATTGGCGACAATCTCACTAACCTTGGTTTTTCAGCAACGTCAAAGCTTGGTAAAAAGAAACTAAATGATCAATACTAATGAACCCAGAAAGGCATCTTAAAAGTTTTACACTGTTGTCCATTGTCGCTGTTCACTTAAACTGGCACGCGCTGAGTTCAAAAAAACAAAAAACGGTTATTCTGTCTCTAGCACATTCTTTAACTTGGAGTGTCTTTGTGGTATTAATTTTTTTCAGTAAACAGGTTGGTTCAATCCGACAGTACAGCAACTGTTGCTGAAAATTTCCAAATCTACAACGAACAGAAGCGTGCGACCTCTTATTATTAGAAAATAAAACGAGAGTAACGTCATGGCTTCGCGACAAGTAAAGGCCGCCCAGAGAACGATCACGGCGCAAATGAATTCAGCCAAAAGGTTCGTTAAACAAGGAAACGAAGCCAACACCAATAAATGTGTGGCAACCATCAAGGCCAAGCTTGATTCAATCGCAAACGAACTTGGAAAAACATCTGAGGTAAACTGATGACAATCACGTTTTTTTTCCACTAACTGCTTTGAACCTCAGGGTAAAGCTTACAAAGCTGATGTTGAAGCTTTCATTGCAGATGTAGCAAACCAGCTTGTAACAGCTGTAGCTGAGAAAAAAGCCAAAGATATTCTTAAAGCTATAAACACCCAGGTAAGGAACTCAGTATTCACCCTTTGAGGACTCACTATCTGTCAACAATTAGCTTCGTGCCAGAACAAATGCTGTAAAACGTACTCCAACCAAAGTACCTCTCATTGATGATAAGATACGTACTATTCTTAATGGGGAAGCCATTGGAATTCTTGAGGCAACAAAAGATGGGAAAGAAATGATCGACAACTTGAAATCTCTTGGAGTTTTCGATGGTACATAGCTTTAATACATGCCATTGAGTTCTGTATAACGCTTTTCAGGTAATAATCCAGCTGCTACACAGAGTGGTGACAACGGAGGCAGCAATTTATCGGCGGATACAGCCGCAAAGTTCAACCTCGTTAAAGCAAAATTCACTAGGTACTTTTTTGTATTTCGTTTATTGTTTCTAACGGTTATGTAGACCTTTGGAACAAATGAAAAAGAACATGAAAACAAGTGTCAAGAGAGCTGAAAAGTTCCGCGATACCGTGAAGTCTCTGGTAGATGATAATTTATCCGTTCTGGAAGAAGAGGGTAAACTGTTGTGTGAAATCCGTTCAGCCTTGTCAGAGTATGATAGAGGTACTTTTCTACAATGTCCAAAACCACAGTACGTTCTGACCACATCCAGCTGTTATAGCGGAAAGTCTTAAAGGTATTATTTCGCCCGTATCTTCCGCGCAGAGAAGTCTTGAGTCTGCATTGAATAAACGCAACGCAAGATCCTGTGGTAGTTCTTTCACAAAGATGAGCGATGCCCTCGAAACGGTGAAAGACGCTTTGCTTAAGAGTAAGGCTGGTAAAGAGTACTATAAGTCTACTGTTGATTATTTGGCATCTGCCGAAACCAAGATTGAATCTATCAAGCTCGAAGCTGAGGTAACAGAATATTGACGTTTGACACATGTGTTTATACTTTTTTTTTACAGGCAGCAGGGATGATCAAAACCGCCCGGAATCAAATGAGACAAGTCAATTCGAATATCGATAAGGGTAACCCTCAACGTACTTTGAATTTTTGGGAGAAAGTGCAAGCTGCTTCCGAGGAGGTACGGTTTAGCTCCTTTCCAAAAAGCGACTTGTTTATTCATTTTTTGTTTTAGCTTCTGACTGCACGCTTTGCTGATGCCAAACTCGACACTGTGGAGGAATACACTAAAGAGTATGAGGCCATGAAGCAAAGGATTGAAATTGAAATTCGTACGTTTGTTTTATACGGTGTAAGGAGTACTCATATTTGAGTCCTAGCGAAAATGGTTGAAGAACAAGAGGTTGCAGAAGTGGTAGGCCAACTGAATAGGGCAATAAACATGTGCGAAAGGATACTTACAACAAACGCATTGTCTTCTGCTGGGGCATGCCTACATACTGCCAAAAACTATCTGATAGAGCTCTCTAAGTACAGTACGCAACACCTTATTACGAACATGTATGTGATCACTTATCTAACCTTTATTTGTTTAGAATCTGATGAAGCAGTTAGAGAATATGGAATGCTTTCAAAGAAAGTAGAATCTGTTTCGAAATCACTAGAACCTCTCATGAAAAGGGCCAGAGCCGAGTCCATGGTAAGACCATAGTTTGTTGGTAGTGTTAAGTCTAATTATTGTACAGGTTACAGACGCTAGGAACATGTATGTGCTTACCAAGTTGGAGGATAACATGAAGGACAAGAATATAGAAAAAGTCATCTTGGGCTTGGCAGACCTTCAAGAGCTTACTTCTGATCTCAAAGAGTATGACATACCGCTCAATTGAATGTATTTCTAATCTTTTGATAAAAGGAACCACAGTGATTTGGAGGTGGTTAAAAAGTTCTTAGAGGAAGCAAACGCTTTGGAGAAGAAGATTGACGAGGAACTTGGCGACGTTGTAAAAAGTAAGCGTGGTTTTTTTTTTCACATCACGTGACCTTCACTCACTGTGCTCTAGCTAAAATGGTAGAAATTCTACTAGCAGAAGGAAAGCGTACAATTACCAACCTTCAACAGTCATTAGATGCAAAGTCTATTATCAAGTGTGCTGCGTACAAACAGCTATTGAAGCAAGTATCAAAACAGATGTCCAACTTTACTTCAAACTCTCTCTGTTCTGGTACTAGAAAATGACATTATTGCCTCTAATATAGTTAGGTTTTTGTGGACAAGCGAGTGATTTGATTAAAGAAGTAGATAAAAAAATACCGTCAATGAAGAAAGACCAGCTATCAGCTGCTATCGACAGTCGTTCAAAAGTACTTCTTTTACTTTAATAGACAAATCAGCTTATTCATTTGAAGGTTCTTCTTCCAGCTTTGAACGATGCAATTGCTTCCAAAGATGAACGCGAAGCATCATATTATGTAAAGCGTATCAAGGCTCTTTGTGAAGAATATGAAACAGAGGACGTTGTCAAAGGACAGATAGGAAAAATAAGAGAATCCTTAGCTATAGCAGAATCACAGATTAAGCAGATTCAACCTGTACCCACTTACGCTAGTTTAAACGTATGCTAATAGGTTCCTTAGGATGCTTCGATGAATGTTACGGTTGACTGGAAAGCCTCAACAGCTGTGCAAAAACAAGTCAAGAGCATCAAAGATGGGTTCACCGGGTTTGAAGAATATGTTCAACGTGTATGCCAACTATGAAGCTTTTATCACAAATTCATTCAATATCTAACACGTAGTACTAGATTCACGACTTCACAGAAAAAAATGTGCGCTTGAACGGAACAAAAATGATTGCGGGTGCTTGGGGAACATCTCAAGTTGATACAATGAAGAGTAACGCGCTCAAACAGCTATCGAAAGCCAAAGGTAACACACTGAGCGCTATGCTCTTTCCTTGCTAACTCACAGCACATAGACGGTATCCAAGCGTTGCAGAGCGAGGACTCATCCAATGATATTATTGCACCAGCCAAAGAAGAAGCAAGTCGGTTAAAGAACCTGCTCGATAGTCTTATTAAAAAAACCATTCCAAAAATTAAGTATGCTGAAGCCATGTGCAACGCACGTGCAAACTATATGCGTGCACAAGACAAGAGTGCTCGCGTTCCAAAACCTGTCCGATACTATGAGTACGCAATACCAGCTAACAATACCGTTACTTTGCTGACGTTAAGTTAGTGACATTAAAGATCTTGGTACCGCTATAAAATCACTGGAAGTTACCAAAATTTCATTGGCAGCGACTGGAGGAATCAGAAAAGATGATACGCCATCAATGGAGCTTGCTGCTAAGATCTCAGACTTGAGCACTAACGTACGTCACCTAAAACAAAAATACTATCAAGGCTAACACGTGCACAGCTTGAAATACTGTTCAAAGAAGAAAGCGTCAATCTCTACAGGAAAAATATCTCCGACGCAAACTTGGATAGTGCTGATGAGTACGTCATAAAGACATGTTTGGCGCTACATAAAAGTTAATAACACTTAACAGGATCGAAAAAATGTTGAATGACAACTATCCACAAAGTGAAGAGCTCAAGTTTGTTAAGGACTTTGGTGGTAAGTTCAAAAAGGCTCTAGCGGATGAGTCTGCTCGTAGACAGGCAGAGTACGAAAAAGAAAAAGCAGAAAAGGAGCGCATTGCGGAAATAAAGAAGGCTGAATTTCGTAAAAAGTATCATGCACCTTACACTGGTGGTTCTATTGTTTCTAGAGCAGAAAAATGGACCTTGACTATGGACGAAAAGCATGGCTTACTAGTCAGTACGTAGCGCGTCTTAAAAACTATGTGGCAATATAAAAAATTACCTAGACGGCGCTGATGAACGCGAAACGTTCATGTGGCATGCTAATCCTGAGGGTTATTGGATTTCTCATCATAGCGATAAAGTACGAAGCTATCATAACTATGGTTACGCCAAGATTGTAGATCATTGTAATCTTGTCACCTTTTACTTAAAAGCCCAAGCTGTTGGTACGTATCTTGGTAAATGTTTTTGAAAAAAACTTGTTTCTAATGCTTGGGTGCTAAAAATAGATCAAACCAAAACGTGGACAAAGTACTCATGTGGTCCGAACAGTTTTATTGAAGAGGACACAGGCGTAGAATGGACAATAAATAATGGCACGCTAACGGCAAAAGGAGATGAAAGAAAGGTTGGTCAAAACTTGATGGATTTTTCTTAGTTTGCTCCTTGTGTACTTATTTTTTGCTTTAGCTACGTGATTTTCCAGCCACAGAAGTAAAGTTTGACAAGGGTGTACCACCAATAGTTGTACGTGTTATACTTCCTTCAGAAGCCCTTGTTGACTCGCGCACATAGGCCTTGTTTGTAGCAGTATGTCGTAAACCTTTGGAATCCATCCAACCATGGCGTAGACAAAGACGTATCATTTATGAAGAGCAAGAAAAAATGAGAATGTTAACGTTAAAACTCAGGCTTGTGTAATTACTTGTACACCGAAGCTGGAAATAAATTTTCTTGTTTTATTTCTTTGTATCTTTTTGGAGATGCACTGGAAGCACTGGCTCCTTACTTTCTTTGTACTTTTCATACATTTCACTCAATGTTTGTTCAAGTTGTTTTGCAGTTGGTCTGCCCTCGGGATCATGCTCAAGGCACCTAGAAAAAGCAAGTCAATTAGTACACTCAACCTCCATAAAAACGATCTAACTTACATTTGTGTTAACTCAGCATACTGCTTTGGCCAATAATCAGGGACTATTGGTGTGATACCCTTCAAATATTGTAAGTTTTTGAAAAAAGTAAAACAGCAGATTTTAGATTAAAAATACCTTGACAATGCTATCCTCAATCTGCTTGGAATCCATGTTGGCATATGGACTTAGGGTACCACAAGTGCCAAGTTCCCAAAGGTATAGACCAAATTGGTACACATCCGTCTTGTTAGAGCATAGACTGTTCACAAGAGTCTAAAAATACATTATTTAGCGCCTTTAGATGACAAGCACTAGTCCTTCAATTTACCTCCGGTGCAACATAGCGGACATCAACACTTTGGTCAAGTGCTCTATCTCCTCCTTTTGAAGCAATACCAAAGTTGCTAAGCATGCAAACACCCTCGCGAACAAGGACAGTGCGCGCACATATAAGATTATGCAGGATACCTTCTGTATGTAGATGTAACAATCCCTTTGCTCCCTGATACGCAAAGTCTACGACCTATACAACAAAATAAGGTACGTTTTGATGAGGTGTTCGTACGTTTGCCCATGTTGCTGTGTCTTTCCTTGTTGAAAGGAAATAACTTGTGCTATGAGAAGTCGCATATTGGCTTACTATAGCAGCCTTCCCTTTGATCATTGCTAAACCATAGAAAACAAGAATGTTCGGATGTGGCTTAAGTTGGCTAAAAGAATAGTAAGCCAAGAAAGCACGTGATGGTAACAAAATAGCCGTACCGATATATTTGAGCCTCATTGAAAAACCGCCGCATATCTGTTTCAAGCGCTGTTTTGCTGTTTAACATACGTATGACTACATCCTTATCCTTCCACTTACAAACAAATAGGAATCCAAAAGAAGATACCTAACAGAGGTTACGGTATTGAAAAAAATTGTATGAATGATAATAGTGTTTACCTTGCCAATGTCTACAAGACACCTAATTGGTTTCAGTTCCTTGCCATCTATTGTAGTGTTTTTAATCCAATAGTCTGTGCTCCAAGTATACACTGCATCGAGTAATGTCTTCGAGATGACATTGGCCGTGTGTGCTGCCTCGTCGTTCAAGTTTTTATCTTGTTTTGCAAAAGTCTGTAACATTTCTGCGCACTCCTTCACTTCCCAGTATCTATCACGACGACTATGGATATGTTATTCAATCAAGTACGCACAAACGGATTTAATAGTATTTTTTTAGTTACCTTGGGTTGATTTCAATAGCATCACAGTATTTGAAGGCCGCAAGCAACAAGAAATCAAAGTTGTCAATAGCTTTTGCCTTGCTCAACATAATATTAGCCCAATGATACAATATCCTAGCATTATCAGGAGACAAACTATATGCACGAGAAAGTGCTTTCTATAGAAATGAATTAGTATTAACCTATTACATTAACACTTATTGGGTACCTGACATTGAGCAAACCAAGTTTGGTCTCCACCAACCTATTAACAAAAGTTTACTTGATGTTGCTGGCTTTTAAGTACTTACTCGTTCATGTTCTTCGCAAAGAACCTTTGCGTATAATAGCCACGCTCTGGATTCATTTGGTTCTAGTTCAACAGCCTTTATAAGGAGTGCTTTACTGTTCTTGAGGTGCTCCAGGTCTTTTTTTTTTTTGGTTAGAAGTCTAAATTTGTTGACTCCACGCTGCTCGTACCTGTTCCTGAGAACCATTCGTATAGCTGATAAAATGCATTTGCGTATTGGTAATACACTAAACCATCTTCAGGGTTTTTACGCAAATACTTTTTGTAGTAAGTCAAGGAACTCTCAACACGTTTTTGACTCTTTGTAATCTTTCCCAATTTAAATAAAATATTGGCTAAAAGAAGGACTGATTTCTTTCGTGAATTCTGAGATATAACATCTGCTCGGGCCCTAGAACGCACAGTCGTTTTAATAATGTGTTCCAACCTCGTCTCAGCCATCTCTAGAAAAGCTTGTTAGAACACCAGTCGCAACAATAGTGTTAAAAAAGAAGTTACTTACCCAAGTATATAACTGCCTTAAACAGTTTTTTTTTGGCTTCTAAACAAGCCAGTTTATACAACACAAGACTGTGGTAATACAATTCAATGTGTCCACCAGGATGGACTTTGATTGCATCTAACAAAAATGAGAACACGATAGTGGAGACTTTGCAACAAAAATACCTGTAAATTTAGCTCTACTTGAATCTAACAGCCAAAGGCTTTCGTCTCCTTTAGAGTGGCTAGCCTTATTGAGAAGAAGCAATCCTTCAACATATGGTATAATGTTCAGGGTTTTTACATTTGGATTTATGCTTACTACATTGAATAAATTAAGAACCATTCTTTGAAAGTGTTTGGATTGATTGTGCGTACCAATATCCATTTCGTGTAGAGGCGAATCACGTTTGAACCAACCTACTTTAGTGGAATACTTGATTGCAGGAGGCGTCAATAGAATACCACAAAGAACACAGACACGTTGAAATAGTTTGATGAGTATTGTTTCGTCTCTTAGACTACATTGAATTGAAAACTCCTCTTTCATCAAAGCACCATAAAACTTTTCGTTCATCTCCTAACATAGATTGTTTAGCCTACAATCCACGCATTTATATTCACTTACAGACTTAATGCTAAATTGCCAGTAGAGTTTGCTATCTTTGCCTGTACCAAGAACTGTGTTCAAGTACTCTGCTGTTATTTTCTTGTAAGTTTCTTGATGGGCGTATGGAGACTTCTTCATCTCATGACGCCACCTTTCAAAACTGTTACAAAAAGCCTCTAGTACTAAGCACATACCGCCTTCTCAGATTATTTTTTACAATCCTTGCAACCATCTCTATGGTAGCGACACGTTTGAGTGCTTGAGTCTTTGCAAACCTACGAATCAAACCAAGCTTTCTGCAATACTATTGTCAATGCCTCAACAATATAGAATGCTTTTACACTCACCTAACATTGATTCCCTCTCTGTGCATTTCTTCTATTAACATTTGAAACGCCTTCTTTGTGGTGCTATTAAAAAAAGAAAAAAGTAAGAAAAAAACGTCATTCCAACCTTGAGCCTGTACGTACTTTGCACGAAGTTTACCGTAAATACCATTACTTCCACTTCGTAGATGACGTGTACCACTCGTAATATCTTGAAACAGGTGCTTTTCAAATCTTTCTACAAAGGCTGGAATCACCTTTTCGTTCAAGTATCTGCTTGCTTTAATGATTTCCTTGAATTGAACTTAGCAACATCGAAAAATATTATGTTGCCTTGTTTAGTGGATGCTTACGCTATTGTGTATATCTGCATCAAATCTTCCAAAACGTGATAAAGCATCAGAAGATAATGGCTTGTGATACTTTTTGACAAACTCTGGTCTCAGAAGCTTGTATAAAAAAGCGCCCTTTGCAGATTTCTCAGTGCTACATAATCGTTAACACGGTAAACAACCTTCCTTAAAATCCATACTCTCTCGTTGCCTCAGGAGGAACTAAAAACGAGAGTTAATACTGAGTAGTAAATCGACTAAAAACATTGTATTTAAAGCACATACAAACACGTGCAAAGTCGAGAATATAGATTCTTCCATCCTATTTTTACAATCTTTTAGCAATACTTCAAGTTACTTAATATGGCGTACCAAGCCCCTATGTATCTCTATATCAGTAGGAGCATGAAGAACTAAATCACCACTGACTGCGTGACCTTTTATATTCAATTTTTTTGCCGCGGATACCATGATATCGTCGATTTCTGTTGATTTATTGTGAATAATCACGCCACCGTCAGCAGAGCCATATTGTATAGTGTCATTATCGATTGGTAATACAGCAAGAGCTATAAGTCTATACCCTCTATAGTCTAGAAATAACGCATTAGAACAATTTGAAGAACTTATGACGTGTATTCAAGTACCAATGAGAGCTAACAAAGGGAAATGTAATTCTGTCATTTGTCTGTAACCCATTAATCCTTTAAGTTCATGTCCACCCACTTTTGCAGCATACTCATCACCACCATATATACCCTAATCATTGTTATTATTAAAAGTGCAACAGACATCGCATATAGTCACCTTGTGGTCGATAGCAAACTTGAAGAGTATCCCTGTTTTCAAATGTGAGCTACAAACGCCAGATATTATTTCAAAAATTGGGTATGTGCTTACCTTGCTTGATAAACTTTGTACCGCCAGCAATACCACCAATGTTGACCGGTTTGATCGTTTTCGCTGCATTTCAAATAAGCAAGACTAATTTTGAACAAAGTGCTCATCGTAAACAAGAAAGGTACCTGTATCTGGCAAGTGCATTTCAGATATGATAATTTTACCATACATAGTAGCTGCAGCTACGAAATCCTTTGTGACACGCAACCTGAGGTTAAATAAGCGCACTGGGGAGATCACAATAAGATAAGATACGTACAGCTCCATATAAAAGGATGACAACTCCTCAATAGCGTGTGCATCCTGTTTCACGTGTTAACGATAATTCTTTTTTTTTTTGGTCATAAAAACATACTTGAGCGACATCCCCCAGTATCTCATTGAGCGCATCCATCAAGTCCTGGAATTTTTCATTCCAACCTGTATCTGCAATAATTGTTACAATCAGCCCGGGGTCACTAGAAAACTTGAACTACTAACCTTTTTCTTCTCTGGATGGAGTGTCTTCTTCAGTTATAATATTTTCGTTTGTGCAATACGTGTATGAAGATATACTGGCTGTATCACTATAAACGTAGTCTCCAGTTTTAGAAGAGGTCAGACTATCGGCGGATGAAACTCTGTTTTTAGTATTATCATCAGTACAAAACATGTTTTCGGCGTTGATGACAAGTTCGTTGTTGTACGCGCACCTCCGTATACTAAATTTTCCGTCTTTATCCTTTGCCTTTCTTGATTCTGGCGTAATCAGCTTCATAACGCGTGTACCAAAGGAATCCTCCTTTTTAAAAGGCGGAGGTTTAAAAGGTTTCTGCATAGTGTTAAAATGATCACAGCGGTTTGTTTTACGTACAGGCGGTGGCGAGTTGTAAAGAGAAGCTGATTCTTTTCCAGAGGCACTCCCATTTGCGTTTTCTTGCATCCTGACTCCAACAAACACTAATTAGCTACTAATGATGCGGTTTTAGTCCATTTCCAGTGCAATAGAAATAGCAGTCCAAGTGAGTCTCCTCTTACCTTATTTAATACCATCAAGCTGCTTTCACTTCCAACACATAGCCCTGTGGTGTACTTGAAGATTTATGTACGGGATTACTGAACAATTTGCACATTTTTCTGAGCGTTCACGGAACAACGTTATGGAAAAGAGAAATTTGTAGAAAAGAAGTAAGGGTTATTAATAATGAGTTTATCTAAATTTATTGTTATCAAGTCCGTTATACCAAGGTTAATTATGCGCCCTTATGTTAACTGCAGTCCAACATAACTTTAATTGGCTTTGGTTTGCTTAGTTTCGTTCCTCGCTTTGGGAATCCCATCTAGAAAGACATGTTAATATAAGAATCAACGATACCAGTTATCACCTCAAAGGCAGCGTTGACATCCGCCAACTTGAAGTATCCCCAATCACGTGAAGGTATAAGACCTTTTACATTTAATTTTCCTTCGCTTAGTAGCCGAATAACCTCTGGGTACGTGTCACGATATCTAAACACAAACAACGATTAGAGTCGATTATAGGTAAAAATAATCACGAAAATATCAGTTAGAACTGACTGTGATTACTCACCTGAAAATGCCTTTTACTGTCAGTTCTTTTACGCCAACTTGAGATATTGGCACGGCAGGCGTGGCATCAGCCATACCGATGAGCACTAATTATGGTTAGAAACCCAAGGTAAAACGATTCAAAAGTTTCTCTCAAAAAAGCGTGTCGTGCCTACTGTCGCATTCTGGTATGCTGCATTTATACCAGTCTGTATCGATGACTGAAAACCTGAACACTCAATTACAGCATTGAAGTTACCCTCCACCTAATACATAATAAATATAAAAAGCAACATTATATCCCCTTACCATTGATTTCAGTTTTTCAGCAATTTCTTGTGGTGTACCCTTATTTCTAACGTTGAACGTTTGTACGTTATCACCTCCTATTTTCTTAGCAAATTCTAACTGCTCATCTACCACGTCTAGAAGTAATACATGTGTCAGAAGAAATTAGAAATCTTCCTTTAAAAATGTATGGGTACCTGTAATCACAACGTTTTTAGCACCATAGGCGAAAGCTGTGAGCATGCAGAGGCATCCAATAGATCCTGCGCCCAACACTAGAACAGTACAACCTGGTTTTTCAGGAACTCCTGCCTTTCTATTGGCATGAACTGCTACACTCGCTGGCTCACATAAAGCGCCTTCTTCCAAGCTAACATTATCTGGTAATCTTAAGAAACTTTTGAGAACGATCAGAGATAGGTTATGAATTCCTTACTTGTACACCCATTTGGCTGGGTGTTTGTAATAGTTTGTTAGGGTGCCTAACGAGACAATGGATTTAGTACAACATCGTTGAAGGATGGTTTATCCAAAGGCTTACCGTTGACTGGCGGTGTTGCGCAAAACCGGACGCGAGGGCATAAATTGTAAAGGCCACGATCTCCAGTAGGTGAATTTGTTTTACACATGACGCAATCACTACATGGAACACCAGGTTCAATAGCAACGCGGTCACCAACCTTCAAAAAAAGTCAAAAACATTTACTCTTTTTACACTGCTTAATTTTATAAAAATCACGTGTTGTATTTTAGTACCTTTAATCCGCTGACCTTTGAGCCTAGTTTTGTAATGATGCCTGAGCTCTATAAAATACCACAAGTCAATTTATGCACCGCGTTCCCAAGTAGATAAAAAATAATGACGAAGAAAAGTAGAAAAGGTAAAAAACAACATTTCTAAGGAAAATTTTTTTTGCAAATACAAAAGGACACGAAATGTCGCAATCAATTATATTTTTTTTGACACATGGCGTGTAGTGCTTTACCTCGTGACCGAGAATCATTGGTTCATTTACAATAAAATCCCAAATACGTCCGTGTACGCGGTAATGATCGTCTGACCCGCAGACGCCTACTACTTTCATCTGTATGAGTACGTCCGTGTCGCCTATTTCAGGGATGGGTATTGTTTCCTCAAAAGGTTTTAGTCCAAATCCTATGTGAACAGCCCGTCTTTATGACAAGCATGCGCGTCAAGAAAGCTAGAACGGCCAAATTTATGTTGTTAAATAAATAACGCACCACTTTTAATTCTGGAGCGCAGCCCTCCTTACCAGGGTATAGTACAGCGGCTTTATTGGCGATTTGTGCCATTTTTGATGTGCTTTGCGTACTAAAAAAGAGTTTAAATAAGAATTGATCGTTAAGCAATTCTACGCTTATCAACGTGCCGCGTATAATGTTCACGTACACACACGCGTTAGTGAGACATATTCCAAGCAAGTGCCTCAAACGTTATTTTGTATTTCGCTAACAGACTCTTAAAAGATTCATTCGAGAAGGCCCTTGCGCTTGAACCGCCTAAAACACCATTAGATGTACCAAAAGCCAAACTACAACACGTTGATTATTGTAAAGCACTCAAACAACTCCTAGAAGTAGTAGAGGTAACAGTGCATGCGACCAACGAGGGTTCTAATAGTGTTAGGTGCCTGAGGACGATCGTTATCCAGATTGCGTTTTTATTGAAGATACAGCTGTCGTAGTAAACGACAAGGCGTTCATAACAAACCCTGGAGCGGATTCGCGTAAAGGGGAGCAAAATGCAGTACGACATGACTTGTACCAGCGTAGTTACCTCGTAATCTGATCAAATAGACGAGAGACGCTCTGCATAAGCTGGGATTTGAGATTTATGAGCTAAAAAGTCCTGGTACACTGGATGGAGGAGACGTTATGTACATTGGAAAGAGTACGTAACGAAAAGGCAGCTGCCCACGTGACTGTCACTTAGTTTAGTATTTTTAACTAGTTTTTATTTGAATAGATATTTTTGTTGGGCTTTCTGCTAGGACCAATCAACATGCTATTGACCAAATGCAAAAGTTTTTTACGGAGTGTGATGTGGTCGCTATACCTGTGACTCAAGGTGATTAACAAGAAATATTAGCTTGGGTCTAACACAAAGATAAAACTAGGATTGCATCTAAAGTCTGTAATGTCGCAATTTGATTTTGACACTGTTTGTATTGCTGATACACCACTTGGTCGCGAAGCAATGGCTGCTATAACTAAATCTAATAGTAGCTACAAATTCGTTGTAGTGAAGGACGTACTGATGAGTAATGTATTGAGGTACGCTTTAAAAACAAACGATTTGACTCCAGTTAATGTTTTTTAAAAGAATTCAAGACACGATTGTTATGCAATCAGGATATCCCGATAGCGCAAAAATCATAAGGAAAGCGGCAGAAGAACGTAATTTAAACGTTGTGGAATTCACGTACAATGAATTTGAAAAAGTGGATGGGTGTTTGTCGTGTTGTAGTATTCTTCTCAAAAAACCAGAAAATAAAAAATAGAACTTACTTTATTTTTTTTGATAGTTTTTGATAACAATATGGATAGATAGATATTTTAATGTTTCTCCGCTTTCTGCGGTCATACACAAGTTGTATCACGATTTTTTAATGGCTCAATTTCGTTATCAATCGTAGACAGCCAATGGGATTTTGTAGTGCGCAACGGTACTGGAGGTGGAGGTCTTCATTTCGAACTTGATGCCATAAACGAACTTGTGCTCCAAAGATACCATAGCAAACGCTTAACAAATTATTTAGATTAACTACCTCGCGTAACAATTACTACCTTTTGCAACGTATGGTTCCTTGTCGAATACGGATGGATAATCAAGTGGAACCAATGGTTCAGTTGCCGTATAGCCGATTTCTCTCAAGCCTATTCAAAAAAACTCCGTTAGCTTGTCACAAAACTGGAAAGAAAAAAGACGTACTGTTCTTATTCAAATTGCCACCACTTCCTTGGCTGAAACTTATCTCGACAACGCTGGCATCATAGCGATCTTTACTCTCGGTAACCTGATAAAGTCAAAAAGCTGCAATAACTATCTTGGGCTTACCCCGTAAGAAAGGCGAGAAGCGCAACTGGTATCATCACACTTAAAGTACTTGGTGATTTCTTTGCTCTTTTCGAGATATGCCTTGGTCTTCAAGTAGTTAGCTTCCATAGGACCATTGGTATAAGTAACAGTGATGCTAGTGGTCTTGCTCTTATCGTCTTCAAAAGTGATACGTATCTCCAAAGGACATGGGAACATATCATGTGCGCTGTAAATTTAATTTTAGAAAAATTGGATATTAACGTTGCAATGACTTACCGGCGTTGAGGGACAAGCATAGGCTTCTTGATATTGATGTAACTTCTAGTTGCTACTCTTTGTCCGACACATTTGTAGTTTGTGTACGGTTTCTGGTAGTTCATGCGGTAGTTGTAGAATCCACTCTTAGCTAAAGGAAACAAAGGTGATTAGTTTTGAGAAAAAACGAGGAAGGTTTCAGGTAGTACATCCGGCTGTAGTCTCATCGAAAGGTTGCCACTCTCCTTTTTTATCTTTGTACTCACTCTTTATGTTCTTCAAGCAAGTTTCTTTAACCTCTCCACTGACCTAACGTAACTGATTTAGTGGATAGTACAAGACGACTTAAAATCTAGGACGTACAAGGAACTCGCAGTAGAAGGATTGGTCAAATTTTTCATACCCACCTCTTTGCTCAGCGAATACCTCATCAATCTGCTCAAAAACGAGTGTCGATCCTCCCTAGCACGTGTTAGATGAATCAAGTATGAGTCTTTGTGTACTGAAGACTTATTATCGTTGAAATCGTTTGATTTGGTTTTTTTAGGAGGATCAAGAGGAGGCTAGTAGAACTTGTCAGATGGCCAGATAACCTTTATGCTTGACGTACATCAGTGATAACACCTCCAGTTGAAACATCTTTTGGCATGTCTACCTTTACGTCTGGGGCATTCCAGGACTTTTGAATGAGCTCTTCCTTACCAGGAGCGAAAGGAGAAGTACTGAAACTGATTTGCTGAAAACTATTTTAGAACAAAAAAAAATAAAGTTGGTGTCTTGCTTCTACAATACCTTTATAAGCGGTTGTGAGTCAGCGCACACCTTCACGGCCAATTGAATAGCCTCAACTTTCTCCCCTTTAACTATGAAGGAAGCTTCGGCGAACCAAGTGCATCCTTCCTTCTTACCACTACAAAAGTTTAACAAGAGTGAGTTTACATAGGCAACTTCACTGAAAAGTTGACTGGTCTGCGCTTTAGGCGAAAAGACCATAGAAATTGTGCACTATGATTAAAAATTCGGTTTTCGTACGGTTTTTGTATGCGGCAAACTTGTAGTTTTCCTTCTTTTGCAAAGTCAGTGAGGCTTGCTTTGTTAAAAACTTCAAGTCTTTCACGATTTTTTTTGTTGCCAACTGAAACATAGATAGAGTTATGCTCGTGTAGACCTACTACAGCCCATTTATATTCACTGTCAACAAAGTCCCATACAGATACTTTCAACCATTCATCTTTAAGAAGCCTGGAATAGGGTGTAAGAAACAAAGGGGAAAAACTTTTCAAAGTTCACACGGAAATCACGGAAAAACGGCTGAGTTTTTTGTTGAAATTGGAAACTTCAAACAAAGCGTTGGGGAGAATACGTACGGTTCTTGAAGGGTTACCCAGTCAGAGTAATCAACGACTTGTAAGACATCATTGTCAGCTACAACTGAGTCTATAGGGTCAAAAGCGTTGAGCAAGAAGCCTTGGTTGGTTAGTTGTACGAAACGGAGGCTTTCCTAGCTTTTTTTAGTTCTGGGTAATGTCAATGTACTGACAGCGCGTAATAGCGCTTTTGAAAGCGTATTAAGCATAAATATAATTTGCTCGTGTCTTTCCTTTTTGAAAATAGCGTTATTGACGTACGTTTCCAGTGTGAGAACAGAACCTGGAAGTTATAGTCTTAAGGAGAGAACCAACGTTCTTCTTCTTGTGGTCTTTGACTGGTATCACCAATTTTTCCTTTTGCCACGCTACAAATACTCTCATATTGCGGTTTTGTTTTCACTGATGTAGTACACTTGCAAATGTATTCAATTGGGCTGACTTATCCGCTATAAGACTTAAAACTCCTTCAACAAACCCACAAAGCATAGACACCACGATTTTTGAGGTATTGGTGTAGTTGGTGAACTGTTAAAGTTAAAACCGGCCAAACTTTCAAAAAAATACCTCTACGAAACACTACTACGCGCAAGCATTCGCAACTATAACTTTTTACTTTATTCTACAACGGTTGCGCGGAATTCGAAAAGTCACGTCTATGGAACTGTATCAATGAACGCCAAAGCAATTAATTACCTTTAAGAATAGGCTATTGCCTGAGTTTCTATACTATTTGATTGCAACAGTTCACTTCGCAGTGTGATCTGATTCCTTTATCGGTGCGCTGCCCCACTAAATTTGTCGTCAGTATGCGCTACTTCCTGTGTTGCACAACGTCTTATTTTGGCTGAAGGTGATTTAAGTAAGGATCAAACTGTTTGAATCACAACACCACACAACCGAGTGCGAATTTTCCATTGTTGTGGCTCGTAGCGAATCCTATAAATTCAAGCATAAAATTCAGTTTTTTACAAGCTGACATTTCATGTCATGGCAGCCACTCTAAATCCTCTCTTGACTACAATAAGCGTTCCTTCGTCTCTTTTTACAGGGATACGCGGTTTAGGAGGTTATACAGTAAGAAATCATCTATTCATTGCTTAAATGGCGTATTAACAAGCTTCAGGTATACTGTATTAGTGTTCACACCAAGACACCAACGGAAGAAACCAAGGATGTACTAGAAAGGCGCTACACGCACTTTAATGAACTTCACACAAGCGTACGCTTCAACTCTTTCCATCGGGCGACTTGTGGAAATTCAATCACCACGCCACGTACAAAACGAAACGCTGACATATGTAGCTATGCCAAGACGTGCCGGAGGTGCGCAAGTATGAGTTTCCACCAAAGAGGGTGCTTCTCAAAAATGGACAGGTGAGTGTTTTTCTACAATACCACCGTAAACTGGTGGCATAAAATCAAACAAACCGTGTGATAACTGATAGCAACGAAAAATTCGTGTTTCAAGCAAAAAAACAACCCGATCACTTGAGTTTACGTTTTCTCCTTAGGAGTTTGTCGAACGCCGGCGACGTATGCTGGAAAAATATCTCCAACGTATATTCTACCTACATGCAGGTACATTGAACCAGATCTCTCGCTGTAATCGAACTAAACGTATTTTCTTAAAAAAGTAAGAGAACACGCCACATTTCGTGTATTCATGTCATACGGAGATCTTCATGAAGGCTTCAGTACGAACTACAAATACCAAACAAAGCGCCTTTCAGCAGTACGTTTTTTTTTTCAAACTACGCACGTGATATTTCAATATGGCTTACGCGTCGCTACAAGGTGTCAAGGGTAGCCAGTATAAATCAAGAGATAGACGCATTTGAAGTTATTACAAAAGATCCGTTTTACACCCATCCTAAAGTAACAGCGGCACGCAGTTTTCAGTCCAGTACTCCTGGTGACTTGAGCGTCAATGCAGGTACGTTATCATGAAGCTTCTGATCCATTAGTTAACAGTTGAGCAGGACAAGAAATAGCAGTAATAGAAGAAGGCCAAGACTTTTTTATTGGTATGATACGACGATAACAGCATTTGCTTGAGTTTATTTGGATTGAATAGTTAGAGAATTTAACAAGTTAATTTAGGTCGACTTGAAGATGGTAGCCAAGGAAGAGTACCTTCATTCGTTACAACAGCAACAGCCACAAAAGTAGATGAACCACAAACTTATACATATGAAGCTGTTGATGTTCTTGACGAGGCAGTTGCCATGTCTGATTATTCTGGAGAAGGATGTGATCATAGCTCAGCTATATGCTTCAAACTTGGCGAAATTATTAAATTGTATGAGTGGGATGATAACGAAGAATGGTGCGTTTCTCGATGGCTATGCATTTACTACAATTTTTTCTCCCTTTATTAACAAGCTTGTGCTTATGTAGGTGGCTTGGTAGCGTTAATGACGGCAATGTAGGATACTTTCCAAAGTTCTACGCAAGGCGGTTAGGACCAGATGACTATGAGAACGATTGGTATAAACCAGACATTTGCCAAGGATACACCTTTGACAGTGTCACTGAAACATGGATAAACCCTGATAAACCATCCTCAACTAGCCAACAAAAAACCAAGAGTACACAACGGATACCAAGGGAAGGTACACCAGTTCAGGCAAGTGAAAAGATAAAGTGGATTGTGTCCAAGCCAAAACAACAAAAGCGAGGCGGAGAAAGGAAAAAATCACCTGTACTACTTGCTCGCAAGAGGTCAGATCCTAAACCTATCGCTCCTATCCTATCAACTCCAAATACAACTATTGATTCCGTTGAAAAAGACAGCGCAGCAACACAGATGGAAGGAGCCACTGAAGACCAAACCGCCCCTCAAAGCGATTTTG
The DNA here is from genome assembly GCA_038496445.1 of Trichosphaerium sp. ATCC 40318. Taxonomy (NCBI): domain Eukaryota; phylum Discosea; class Flabellinia; family Trichosidae; genus Trichosphaerium; species Trichosphaerium sp. ATCC 40318. The sequence continues at coordinate 67,602 of JALMLS010000340.1, forward strand.
CTAGAGCTTTATCAAACGCAAAAATTAATTTGACACGTCAGGAGGAACCAACAACAACTGTAGCAGTGACACAACCCCAAACACCCCCAGCACCTCAAAAAGTACAAGAAGAAAATACATTACCGCCAGTCCCAAAAATCGAAGCTCCACATGGTTCAGATGACAATGAATTTGGTGACCTCCCACCTCCTCCTTTACAGCCTCCTGTAGCTCCACCAGTATCTATTTTGGCGAGTGTAAGTCTTCCTCAACCTGTATTGGTTGCGCCACCAGTAGAGAAAGACGCAAAAGTGGGTCCCACACAATTTAAAAAGCGCAGCGCATCAACATTGCCCAAACAAAAACCGCCATCACCAAGAACAAAACCTAGACGGCCTCTATCCACATCAACACGTGCTATTTCTGTAAAGAGGCCAGGGCTCAAACGACCCAAGAAGAAGGCACCTGTTGCACCACCAAGGCAATAATACAAAAAAACTTGTACTATTAAAAAAAATTGTGAATAAGAAAACTGCATTGCTGTTCTCTACTACAGGAGACCAGCGATTGAAATAGGTGGAGTTGGGCGTTCAGAAAAATTTTGCGAAAAGGTGACCCTTCGTGCTTCAATTCGCGTTAATTTATCATGAGCGTACTACATCTGCTGTATTATAGTGGTATACGGGTTTGGAGCGTTTGTGCCGTTTTAGGTAACTTAACATTTCTGCTCAATATTCAACAATCCCGCAATATGTTGAAGCTACTACTGTGCTTTGCTTGCGTGCTTGTAGTCTGTTTTGGCGCTGGTTGCAACAGTAATGTAGTACGTAACCTCTAAAAGCAATTAAAACTACGTAATAACGCTTTGCATAGCCAAGTTATGGCCCTCCTAACACTGCTCCAATCCTTGATGGCAACTCAATAAAAAAATTGATTACAACAGCAGCTAATGGTAAATTGGTGCGTTACAGACGTAATGAAGTAAAATTAATTGAAAACTAGTACTCTGTCACCACACAAAACGATGGCAACCCACAAACTTACGATTTAATTCATGTATGGGGTACGTAGAACAATAACAGCGCATTTACCCTGGATTAAATACAGCAACACTCAACAAGTTTTTTTCAACTTAATTTCCAAAACACGCCACACCACATCACTGTACAGCTGCTATGGTTGGTGTTACAAAGCCAAAAATTTTTCTCTTTTTTGCAGAACATTCTTTTTCAGCTTTCTTTCAAAGCACGTGCGTTGTATGGGCTGAAAAAAATTGATATGGGCACGGTAGGATAACGTGCTTTGATGTCTATAAAAAACTTGAAATGTGTTTCTTTCTTTTTAGTTTGTGTTCACGTACTTTTGTAAAATCTCGCTAACAATGCTATTAGGTACCCCATACGAGATGGGATTCGCCCAAGGAACGCTTCTCAAATCTAAAGTGGACACTTTTATCACTACTGTATGGGCCTACTTTGAGGATCAAATAGAGCAAGTTATTCCACTCCTTCCAAAATGGCTATCGAAGATTATTGCCGACGTTGGTATGACCCTTCTATCTTTTCGTGTTAATTCAAGACTGAACTGACTCTAACCTGTTTCAACAGGTCTTGATGCTGCTCTTGACTTTACATACTATGCATCTCGTGGTTATACCGACAAAGCAATCTACGCTGAAATGAAGGGTTTGGCTGATGGTGAGCGCTTGCTCTATAATAATTTTTGTGCTCATTGCCTCCTTAGCTTCTGGCGCTGATTACAATACGATGGTTAAGGTTCATATGATTGCTGGACTCACACAGGCACGCGACGATTAATAGTTTGTTTCATTTTCTTACCTTTATACAGGGTGCTTGCTCCATGTTTGGTGCTTGGGGATCTGCTTTAGGTAATGGCACAACCGACTTACTTCAATTGCGCGCTTTAGATTGGGATATGGATGGTACAAATTGTTTGTATGTTGTAGCTAAGTCTTGTCGACAGGTCCTTTCCGTGACTTCTCCGCTGTCGTTGTCTATCACCCATCCGAGGTACAATCATATCTACTGTGTGCTATATTGTATTAAATCGAGCCAAAAAGGGTGGACACAAGCACGTGACTGTTGGTATGACAGGTTTTGTTGGTGCCTTGACAGGTGTTTCAGAGACACAACTTGGTATGACTCCTCTACCCGCCCTGGCCATCTTCTGTCTTAACAGTATGTTCAAGGTATTTCAGAGATTGGTGTTACCTTCCCTGACGAGACTTTTGGCGAAATGAGCCGTATTGGTATTCCTTTTATCGTACGCCCTTGATTGTTTTGACGGTTTTGTTTTGATCTTCGTACTTAATTGGCTTTAGTTCCTTCTTCGCGATATCCTTAGATACGACAATACTGTAGATGATTCCATTAACCGTATGGCAAATGCTAGACGCACATGCGGTACTGTGAAGCACGTTATTTTATATACACTAAATACTAAGTTTAGATTTAATTCTTGGTGTTGGCGATGGTAAATCGAGCACTTTCAAGGGCTTTGAGTACTCCTATTCTACCCTCAACATTTTTGACGACAAGAACATGATGCCTTACAACGAAACATGGCACCCTAGAATGGATGACGTTGTATATTGGGGCATGGACTGGTACGGCCGTTTATTTATAAAACCGTTAATCGAAATCTTTTGTGATTTATTATCAATTTTTTGAATTTGTGGGTGACTTTTCCTCTCCTACAATTTTACCCCAAAAAACAATTAAGACAAAAATATAAAACCGTTAGGGTAACGCATTGGTTTTTTTTAATTTACGCCTCGTTTGGGTTTTTATAAGTATCTGTCCTGACCTTACTTTATTTTAGGATTTGTCCTTCTTTTAACTTGGTTCTATCTCAACAAATCAAAAAGTATTATGGTAATCTTACACCAGTGAACGCTCTTCGTTACTTGACAGCAGTTGAGAAATCTGGAGATAACCGTACGTCTTCGAAAAACTCCAAAATTATCCAGAAAATAATTTTTTTGGATTAATTTTTTTTCCGAAACAACAAAACAACTAACGGTGCTCAAGATCTCGCTTTTTACGATTTAACGAACATGGACATGTGGATTGCATTTGCTGCACCTCATGGCGTTGGTGGTACGTTGAAAGATACCATGCCCATCTCTGGAAGTTAACGACATTCCTAAACTTTTCTTCTTTAACATACCATCGTTCTGAATGCAATGTAGGAAACAAAGCCGCTTACGCTCGCCAATTCACTCGTTTTGATATCAACGCATTGTTCAACGAACCCCCACCAACTAAAGCGTTGTTGTAAGGAAAAGATCGTTGTAATAAAGCTCTTTTAACGCGACCTGGTGTTTGCTTTTTTTTCCGTTTTTCCATCAATTTTTTGGCCTTGTTTGTGAAAAAAAAGAAATAACGTTGTGGGAACCGTTATGTTTTTTTTTTCATGTATACCCTAGTTCACGCATACGCTCCAAAAAACGCACTAAGACGAATACAGCAAATATTGGGAACAGATGTAAATACTTATAGAAAAGGCATACGTGCTAGCGTACCCGAACGCAATGCAAGCCAATTTACGTCACCTCTACCACCTATAGGGTAAGTTTGAGAGGTTTGCAAAATAACGCATTATTACGTTTTTCCGGAACTAATTTAGCGTGCCTTCGCACGTGATTTGAAGCGACATTCGACGCACAGGAGAACACAATACAAAAATCGCGAATTTTTGAGTAATATACAAGGTATTACAATTTCTACCAGTTCAACATGCAGCAAACAACACGTCCTCGCGATAGCCACTTCCTACCATACCCTGTAGCCAATCAATATACCTACACGGTACCAACAAGACAATACGAACTAAAAAGGCTGAAGAAGGCACTAAAGGAAGTACAGGCGCTACAACATAGGTTTTTCGACTTGCCTTTTGAAATAATTTGTGTTATTTTGGCATATCTGAACGTAGATGGGGACAGGTGTAACGCTTCTCGATCGTGTTCAATTTTCGCACGTGCTATCCGCGAAGTTGTTGGTGTTTCAAATGTTTTTGTTGGGAAGGAAACACTGGTAGCTAATTTGCCTAATTACAAAGGTATTCTAACACGTGCGCGTGTCAAAGCAACTTACATGAAGAACGGTTATTTCTTCAAAGGTGTTAAAAACATTGATCTTCAAGGATGTAAGCACGTGACGGATGAAGACGTAAAATGGCTTGGAGGTGTTCATACAATAAATCTTTCTCGGTGTTACAACGTAACTGACGAAAGTATAAAAAGACTGGGAGGTGTTCACACTATCGATCTACGAGGTACAAAGGTAACGGATATTGGACTCAAGGCTCTTGCTGGTGTACACACGATACAACTTGGTAGAACTAACATTACGGATGATGGCATAACAGCTTTGGCAGGTGTTCACACTATTGCCTTGACGTGGTGCCGAAAGATTACGGACGCAGGCGTTAAGGCGTTGGCCGGGGTACATACGATCAATTTGAGCAATAATATCATCGCTGATTCTGGCATTAAAGCGCTCTCTGGAGTGCACAAAATAAATCTTTTTTCTTGCCAAAATATTAGCGACGAAGGTGTCAAAGCGTTGGCGGGTGTACATACTATCACGCTTGCTTGGTGCAGAAACATTAGTGATGTTGGCGTTAGGGCTCTTGCTGGGGTTCATACAATAGACCTTCGAGGTACATCTGTAACGCCACATGGCATGTCGGCCCTAGAAGGTGCTCACACCATATACAGACCTTTGAATGATTGAAAGTAAATAAAACACTTTGACGATCATATTTGTTTTGGTCACGTGACTTTACCCTTTTGTGCCGAAGTTCTGTTTACTTAATTTTAACGGTTGCTAACGCGTTAGGAGGAAGATGCAAAATTGACAACATTTCATTTCTGCTTTGACATTTCGCACTTTTTGACATGCGGTTTTTGGATTTGGTCGTGCTTCTTCCGTTTGCCTTTTTTTAAAACCGCTTCAGATGACCGACTACAGCGAGATTTTAGGCTACATAACAGACGTACTCTTTGTACTATCTATACTGGGTGCTCTCTTTACGATTATCTCATTGTACGATAATCAAATTTCCGTTTTAATTACCACTTACAAAGCCTTATTTAGTACCCTCTTCAGTAAGATTCGAACATATCCAATCAAGGCACCTCAAAAACTGAAATTTATAAAAAACTCGTCTTCTGATTGTTTTGAAAATTAGTTAATTATTTACCTCTGTGTTACCATATTCTTTGGTCAGCTAGTGTTTTTGGGAGGGTGCGGGATAATTATTTTTACTAACTTTTTTTATCACGTGCTTATACGTTGAAGATTCTCTTATGGTCTGGGAAGCAAGATGTGTGCGGCGATAGCAGCAACAATACATTTTTTCTTCCTAGCGTACGTCTGTTCAATTTTATTTAGTAGTCAAGTCACTATTGCTTACTTTCTTCATGTTTAGTAATTTCTTTTGGTACGTGCACCCTACTTTTATACAATTGTGTGATCAGATTGGACCCCGTGTTTTTTTACTTAATGGAACTGTTTTATTAGGTGCTTTTGTATTGCCTTCAACTTTTACCAAGTGCGAGAACCATTAACCACAAAAGCTTTTGAAAAATAACTAACGATTTTGTAGATGATTGTAAAGAGGAACAGCCGTACCAGAGAATTCGAAAAGTGGTAAGTACTTGAATTGAATGTAATCTAGTTGTAATGACGCCATTTTAGGTACCACATGACAGGATGGGGTTCGGCTATTCATTCCTCATTTTGGTGTTAATTTTTTTAGGCATCCCTTTGCTATTTATAATCGGTGTTGGCTTGAGCAGATCTTATGGACAAACGCTGCAAGGAACAGAAGAAGATCCACATAGAGGAGCGTAAGCACAAAGAAACACAGAACTAAAGCGCCTATACTGAACGATTTATAGATGCTACATCAGGAGTGGATTGGCTGTTTTTCTTTCGTTTTTCCTTCCTGGACTAATAACTATATCTGCAAATGCGGTACATAACTCTTTCTATCTGTTTGCATTTGTTGATGTCCTTCTAAGGTTCTGTTCTTCTTTGTCGCCTCTGAAATTCATGGTACTCTATCAAAGGCTCCTGAAACCGAGCAAAGAGAGAAAACAAAGGTACTAACCTTATTTACCTAAAATCACGTGATTCTCTGACAAGTGAACGAAGGAATTCCGTGTACTAGTGAGTATCTTTGTAACAGTTGGACTTACCTGGGTATTCGGGTTCTTAGCGGCTGTTTTGGCATTTTTACCAAACACAACGATACCTGCAGATATTTTCGAGTTCTTATTCGCAGTGACAACTCCTTTACAGGCACGTGTTGTTCGTTTCTATTTTTTTTGGAAGCCACTTTTTGTGCTTTTTGTACTTGTTGGATTTTTTTTGACATTGTGTTTCTCAGGGTTTCTTTATTTTCGCGGCATACTGCATCAATAGGAAAGTACGCAACCAGTGGATCAAGTTTTTCGGAAAATGTTTCCCATGCTGCAAGGTCGAAGAAAAATCTACTACCAGCTCTGCTACCTTCTCCACTCGTGGAAATACCACTTCTGAGGGAGGTCAAACATCTAACTACAACTCAGAGAGAGTTTAAAATTCGTTATAATCGTAGTTTGATGTCTTATAGCTCTAATAAACTACTCTTGTTATTAAAAAAAACCCACAAGTTCCAACTGAACAACCTTTTTCTTCTGTTGGAAAGGTAATAACTTACAGATAAAAGTATAATCGAGAATCATTCAGCCGGCAGTATTTCTTTGTGTGCACAAGAAGCAATGAAAGTGCATGTCTGGTCAGTCAGGAGTGGATTGTGGTGATTGTAAAAAATGGCAAAAAGACGCGGTTTCTTCCAATCAGACAAAGAAAAAATGGAGATGTGGTGGTTCTACAGTTACTTGTAGCTTCCGTTGTTACATCGGAAAACCACCACAGTAAATAAGGGTGCTGTTTATTATGCAGCATTACACTGAATGACACAGATTGAGATATAGCAAAATCAAGAAGATTAAAACAAAAGACTTACAAGTACAATCAAGTTTTTGACTAAAATCAAACGGAATCTCAACCCTTTTTGCTCTTTATTAACACGTGTTTTTTTAGCTTTATCAAGAGCAAGTACACGATGAGCTGGGTGGAAGTTACATACACATATCTAACTCAAGAATTGGTGAAAAAGCTATGACTGATACAGTTAAAATGGCAGAAAAAATGTGTTTTCTACATGTAGCTCTGAGAGATGCCCATCCAATTAACTTTACAGATAAATTCTAGAATCTAGAAATTAGAAATACTGCTTCTATAAGCCCTATATTGTCCGTGACTTACCTCAGCTGAATAAAATAAAAAAGTATTGATAATTTGTTTATTGATAGTAGTATATACAAGGCGTATCATCCAACGATACGAAAGTTCGCATGTGATCATACCTTCGCCAATACAGGCCTGAATTTTTTGAGTGCTGGGTCATCTTTACTGACCAAACCCTTCTTTGCTTTACGAACTTGTGAAACGACTGTATCAAACTTTTTCATTTCAGGTACTTCAAATATGCCATCTCCATTGACCTTGTTATTTGGCATCTGCTTATAACGTTGTGATAGTTTTGTTCCTTTAACCCAACCACATGCCCAAAGTGCATTAGATTCAACAAGTGGACGAATAGAACCCTTGGAATTCAAGTAGAATCCACTATTAAACCTTTTACATCCTGTTTTGTTGATCACTTTACGAGCACCCTTCAATACCTCAAGTACAGCCGTAAGTGTTGCATTTGCTTTTGGCATTCCTGTCATCACGTAAAATGTTCTTTTACTGATTGGTTGATTTCCTAGACCATAGGGTGAGTCATACATCACGATCACAAAAAGTAAACAAAGCAAACAATTACATACCTAAACCAGATTTGATTTTTTCTTCAATCCAAGCTGTACGAACTGCTTTTTGAATCTTATCGTATGTTGTCCACCATGTCCCCATTGAGCAAGAGTCGCTGACATGAGCACAATAACATGTGCCATTTGGATTTGGGCTGATGATTCCGATACATGTTGCCAAACCAGCAACACCACAAGGTTTTGCTATCATAAACTGTTAGAATACATCACAGGCTTTAGAACATACGCAATGACTTCATGAATGTGCCTCCGACACCTCCTCCAACAGTTGCAGGGGTAATTGTGGGTTTCTTTGTACTATATCATGAAGAGTGTCAGTAATCATTGGATTTCACTTGACGATAAATTAACGTACACTGGCGCCTTTGATGGTTTCTTCTTTTGAGTGACACGTTTCTTTGTTTTGTTGTTGGTTGATGTTTGTTTGTTTGACATTTAGCTTGTTGTTGATTTTGATTTTGATTTTTTTTTCAAATCAGTGAAACAAGAATGACGTGACAACCACAATTTTTATTTGGTTTCCTCGATAAACACTTTGCTGCACGAGCACTTCTTTCGCGATACCTAGTATTAGCGAGTGCTAATACTATGTATTGGAGCTTTATCAACCTATTTAATGGTATGTATAGTTTATAGTCTATACTACCGCTTTTAGGGTTGATCACGGTCATTCTTAAAGCAGAAACGTGACAAGAAGCCCTCTATCAATAAGTTTTACGTGAAATCTCACGAGAAACATCGTGAAATAAATAACGCGAATCTTGACATCAATAACAGACTAGAAACGTAAACGAGGAGTTCGCTACACTAATCAAATTGATATCACTCGAAGCACCCATCCACAATGAACGATACCAGATCTGGCGTCGCAGCAAGTGGTGGTACAAGGATGGCTCCTTTGGCGGAGCTAGCTTGCCTTCCAAGCGTAGTCTCTTTCTAAGAGCCTTCCTTTTTGCATAGATATTAGGGTTCTTCTTGTTCATCGCGGGAGCTGCAGTCTCTAGGGATTCTAAGAAGACCGCCAGCTGGCATACTAGCACATCTCTGACACGCTCTTAATTTGGTCATCAAATGCTATTAAACCCTGCCCAAGTGCCTGGAGTAAGTGGTAGAGAAGACTGAATATCAGCTTCAGAGCGAAGAGAAAGAGATTGACAGATTGCTGTAAGGAGAGTACTGGAACTATACCAAACATATACATTATACGAATTAGATTTCCGAGTCCAACAAACCGGTAAGTTATAATAAACCGAAATATCGGGAAATTAGAATAGGCCGAAAACACTTTTTTGCCCGTTGAGTAGATCATTACAGGCTACATTTTGCGTTGTCTAGGCACGTAATAACAAGACACAGATATTGCTCTTACAACAGGGTAAATTAAAACTGGCCGTAGCCAGCCTGGGGAAAATACAATAGACCGAATAGTTCCGCCTAAAAACCCGAAAATATACGAAATTTCATGATGAACTCGCACCTCTGAAGTCATACCAAATACAATACTACAACAATGACAACAACTTACAAACTTACGTACTTTAACTGGCGCGGATTAGGAGAGACTGCCAGGTATATCTTCGCAGCTGCAGGCAAAGGTAAACCAAATAAAGGGAGTTTTCATATTTTCAACAGAATTGACATTTGTTGCATTTAGACTACACGGACGTGCGCTTTACCAGTAAAGAAGATAAAGATTGGCTTGCTTACCAACCTACGACACCTTTTGGGCAAGCTCCAACACTTGAAGTCACTGTTGACGGAAAATGTAAGCTGTCTGTGCATTCACTTGTTTTTGTTTTGAACTTTTTTCGTTTTTAACTTTTCCTAACACTTTCAATAGCCTCTTTATTTGGACAATCATCAGCAATCAACAAATTCTTATCGCTAGAATTCGGGTACATGGGTAACAATAAGATGGAAGCGTTTCTCATTGACTCAGTTTGTACGTTGCTGACAAGTAGTATCTTGCCACGTGCTTACAACATAACATCTAGACGAGACATTGAACGATTTACTGTATGTATGGGCTGACGTTGTGTTCCAAAAGCCTGAGAAAGATAGACCAGGTCTTAAAAAATGGTTCGATGAAGTGACTGTCCCTGCTGTCTTAAAAAAACTAGATGCCATTTGGGGCAAAACAAAGGTAAAAAATTTCTTGTCGAAATACTTGGCAATAACACCTTCTTCTTAGGGACCATACCTTCTCGGAGATAGAATATCACTCGCTGACATATATTTCGCCCGTTCAGTGGATGAAGTAGATATGGATGGTAGTGTAACCAAGCAACTACCGAACATGCAAAAGGCCAGGTAAAAATATCTCTGATTACAAGCGATTTAACTCGTTATAGGGATGCTACTGATGTGTTGTTCAAAGCTTGGAGAACGACTAGACCTCAAACGCCTCTGTAACGTAGTGATGCTTCCAATAACATGTGAACAGAATAAATAACTTTGTTTTGCTTCAATACCTGCGGAAAGCATAGTTACCTTTATCGTACCTTTTCTTTTGCAACACAACCTACTAACATAAGAAAACACAATTTTTATGACGAGGCAACGTGTAAACATCTTACATAATATTTTCTTTTTTTTGTTGTACATTCTACAATTGTAGTTCGGGCGTCATCAACACGTTTGGCTTAGGAGCACGCCGGTTTATCAACCTTGAATCAATAGCGCTGCCTTGATTATTTCTTATCAAGTCTTGAATTGCATTGTAGTCCTTTGGGTTCACCCAATACGGTACACACACTAACTGAATCCCTACAGTGCAACAATGTCAGAAAAAGAAATTTGTTGAGTTAGTGTTCATTACATACCAAGTTTACCACAAATGTATGCCTTCTCATCATCTCTGCCTTCAAATACTGATAGAGTAGACGAATAAGGTAAAATATCGTGATAGTGATGCTCTCCTAAAGCAATTTTAGTATAAGACAATAAATGTTTTAAATTAAAACTTACCTTGATACTCAAACGCAATGTTGTAGCTTGCTACATATATATCTAATGTAACAGGTTTGTAGCTACTACGGCTAACACCTAGGTAGTGCTCTTCAACAATATCTACGTCTGGAAATATTTTTCTAATAGTCTCGAACAGTGTGCTTCAAAATGATAAGGCTTTTTTTTTTAAATCAGCATTGGCCTTGCTTACCGCTGATGTGACTTCTTTGATGACGGAGCATAAACACTTCTATCCCATTGAAAATTCGGATAGTACTTTTGCAGAGCATGTGGTAGGTATTGATATGCCCCAGATGCTCCAGATAGATTGGCCTGATCTTGAGAAAAGCGAAGCCTGAAGAAAAACTTAGATTTTCGATGGCTGACTTGACGTACCAAGACGATGGGCTAGATAATTCATGCATGTACTGTGCATCTCTCAGAAACGCAAGTTGCGTTTCGGTTGATGACCAATGTCCACGGACATGGCGACTAGAGTAAAATCAATTTGAGTCAAAACCCACTTTTTTAAAAAAAAAACACTTAGTGATTGGTATGCGTACTTTCCGAAGCGGTTTTCTTCCCATTTGAAGTTAGGGTATATATTTCGCAAAGCCTTGGACATGGACCAGTTGTACCTTGTCGAAGTTAAAAAAAATCAAAAACCAACTCTTTGTAATCACGTGTTTTTTTTTCCATCCAAAACGAAAACTTTTTTGAAGACTACTTACTTGCTTAATATACCTGACCCAATGCGTTTATACAGTCCTCTTCCACCATACCAATCATCTAGTGTTTTCATGCCATACTCGTGTTCAATTTCGTTTATTTTCTCTGCTTGGAAATCAACTGAAGACCAGTATTGCCTGGGTACACACCTTTCATTTTGGGAGTTAATTTCTCATTTCAAAAAAAACCCACATGACCAAAAGGCACAAAGTGTGAGTAGCTTGTAGGTATGGAACCAAAAAAAACGCACTTAAAGCGCCATGGTATCCAGTGATGGCCTGGATAAAGCGTCTTGAGGGCTTGGTATATAGAACCGTTATAGTAGCTGTAACAGACTATTAACATCTTGATTCAGTTTACTAACGTACGATCTGATAATGCCAGCAGCCTTTCCGAATGATTTTTGTAGTTGTTTGTATGTGACATTGTACCAATCCACAATTCGTTTGATCTTAAGTTGTACAGCAATTGTCCTGTCAAAATATTGCCTTGAGGCTCATGTTAGTGCGTAGAGTGTGCAAGCAAGTAAATTATGGTACCTTTGGCGGTTTAAATTCCAAAATCCGCTTGGCGCGGTAATATACGCGCCGTAGGTACGATTATTTACATTATGACGCTTAGAAACAAGTTCTAGTTTATCAGCTTAAATAGTACTTATGACGACTTACTCGCACGCAACGCAGCGCTTTGCATCAGTTCGCTACCATGTTTATGTCATCTTAGTTGACGTGTGGCTTAACCATTGCCTTCTTTACTTACAAGTAGACTGTACGTCCGAACCAGGGTCGATTGCGCACCAGATTATTTATTATACAAGTAGCAGCGCCACTGCCTTCGAAAAAAAAAAAAGGTAAAAAATGATGTCTTTTTTTTTTGTTCGTCTGATGTCTGCAGCCAAGATAGAGCTTTTCAAAAAAAACTAAAACCCTCATATTCCTTTCAACATTTTTTAAATCTGAGCTTGGAATTGCTGATGTTGTTTTGCTGCAGTTGCAGAGCTGTGGTTTTCTGGCTTATCACTCAATGGCTTAACATCAATTTTTGTTTTTTCAATATCTGGCGGTTGTGAGCTGCCAGGAGGCAAGTAAGGTGATGAAGATGGCAAGTCGCTATTGAGCATCTTCTAGTTCGTTGTTAGTACGAAAAACTGGAATAAAGAGGTGTTTATGTACCTTTGAATCTGTATCAGGATCGGATATTACTTTGTGTTGTGTTGGAATTTGGTCTGCTAGGAGTGTCTTTTTCCTACCAGCGCCACGTGCACCAGGGCGCCTGGATACCTTCTTAGCATTCTTTTTAATGCTGTATTCTCCAAAAGAGTAACCCTAAAAGCAGTGTCAACACGAAAACATCCCATAAATGTCAAAACATTTAAGACAATTTCTATTATAAAACAGATTTTTTGTATCACGTGTCAAAGCAAAAAAAACATTTGTAACTTCATTTGAAGTCACCAAGGTGCAAGCGCTTTTATGTACCTTTTGTTGTAAGCCAGTTATAATGCGATTTAGCTTGGCTTTACTCTCTCCCAGTTTGAACATTGCAGCATCAATGTCGTAATTGCAAACTTGCAAAACGCCATAAATATGTCTGTAAATGACAGCATCGAGTTGAAACTCCTCCGGATTGTACATTGATGGATTCTTACTACAAGGTGTGAGACAAGTCAAACAAAAAAGAACCCCGTACAGTAAGTCATGCAAATGCTTTGTAATCAATTTATCCTTGTTACGGCAATCTGCCTCAAGTTTACGTATACGCAGCTCTTGATCAACAGTTTTCTTCTCAAGATCACCATAATCTTTTGAGAACGAATCAATTGTTTGTTGCTGTTCTCGCTCTGTTGCCCATCGCACTGTCATCGATTTTTGTTTAAACTACAACAGGTTGTCAATTGATGGAGATGGCGGAAAAAAAAAATAGGATTGAGTAATGAGCAAAGAACAACAGGCTGTGCTCGATAATGTGTAGTACGTACTTCATCTATAATTTTGTTTTGAAGTCTATCTAATACTTTGCTTGCATCACTGTGAAGGCCAAAAGTGACAACAGCGAAAGGAGCTACAAGCATTCATCAGCATTTTTTTTTTTTTTCAACAGAGAAAATTTAGTCGTGTTAACAAAGAAACATACGTGTTTTGGCAACATAAATGTCAACAATATCATCTTCAAGACCAACAGTTCTAATAAGTTTATCAAGTTCCTAGTACACGATGAGTATAGAGCGCATAGACAAGCTACACGTACAATCTTTGTCATATCGCCAATATGAAGGAAAATCAGCTTTTTAAAATCAGAAGCAGGACTAATCTTGCATCGTTGAGCCTATAATACAAAAAGGTAAGCGATAAATGCAAAACCAGAACAAATAAAAATTGTCAAACAGACTGAAAAAAGTACAAAGTGAATGCGACGTACCTCTACAATTACACCAAAAGGCTTATACTTTTGTTGCATAAGCAACTCGTAGTGTTTTTTTGGTAGATAAACAAATGCATTGGTCCTAAAAATAAGTGATTAGTCACTACAGCACGTGGATAAACGGTAAAGAAAAAAAAATGAAAAAAATTGCAAAAAAAAAAAAAGAATTTTAGTTTACCTGTAGGCTTGTTTGTATCGTGTTTGTATAAAGCTAGCGTGGTATGCTTCTAATGTAATTCCTTCCATTGTCATTGCAGCAAACGCTTCTTTAATGGACCTCTCACTGACCATAGATGGAACGTTATGTAACAATAGTTTCTTGGCACCCTCTGGAACTCCTTTTGGTCTGCTTGATTGTCGTAAATTACTTGCTGAAACTCTACATAAAGATGTTATTTAGGGTTAAAAAAATGACTCACTGAGTACAATTTTTTGGTGTTTTTTTTTTGTTTTTTTCAGATTGTTGGAATAAGAAAATTTTTTGTAGACTTCCAAATAAAACGAAGCTACGCGTATGATATACGTACGCTTTTTGTTGCTTAACCTCAATATCCAGTTTTTTAAATTTATCGGATGCAGCATCGTAAACGTTGGTTGGTTTAGGTGTGCTCTCAGAGCTGAATTTTTGCTGGTAGTCAGCAGAGAAGAATTGGTCCGGTGACGGAGATTCCTTATTGTTTTTGTAAGCAAAATTGAGTGTATGTAAGAAAAGGGTATACGACGTCAAGCGTATGCGTGGGACTGGTTGTCCAGTTCGAGTTTTACACCATAAACAAAGCTGCTAAAAAAATTAACTTCGCACCTCTCGCTTGGCTTTTGCTGGTGCATTTACATTTTCTACATGGTTGTGAGCGAGGTTCAAGGCAAATTAAGGCAAAAGCGTCGTACCTTTGCCATACGTTTCTCTAAAGTCGCGCAGTGTCTCTATAATGCTTGGTCGCGCATTTGTATTACATGTAAAGTGATAAGAGCGCTGAGTTTGTTTATTTACGCAACGCTTGTTAACAACGGTTACGCTACGCCTAGTTTGCTTATTGTACTTTCGACATTGAGAAGGTGGTCGGAATACAATGATCGCCCTTGCGCGAGTAATAGACGCTGGCAGAGTATACATAAGAAGCTCGCGCGTGAGTTCAGCCTTACAAGTTGTTTCGTAATTAAGTAAGTTTAAGCAACTGCTATTTGTGCTTCTTGCTGATCAAACAGGAGAGTATATGTCTACAAAGATGTCTGATTGGAATGCCAAGCTTAGGCAGCTTGGTGATGTTTACATGGACATGCAAAATCACCTAGGTGACCTGGCTGCACAGCAGGCAGATGCTGTCGCTAGTTTAGAGCAGTTTAAGGAAACAGCTCGACAAGAACGCGCAGCAATGTTAAAACTGTACAAAGAGGAAACGAACAAACAAGAGAAGCTACTAGGAGATAAAATTAAGGTAAAACAAATTCTAGAACCAATAACTACAGAATGTCACATTACGAAAACAATAATAACAAGGGCCCGTCCATAGGCGCTGGAGGATGAAAAAGCGACGCTTTCACAAATCGTTTATGACGTTCCAAAATACGTCACACTAAACGTAGGCACGCACCACGCCGCGAATGCAGCACTTCTGGAAAAAAAACGTTATGAAAGTTTTTAACATTTTAATTCCCCCTTTGTTTACATCGCTGGGACTTACAATTCTCCAGGAGGGCGCATTTACAAAACGACGCAAGACACACTTTGTTTACAAGTGCGTACAGCCTTAAAAAGGGGTTATCCTTACAGAAAAACGAGGATACAATGCTCTCGGCCATGTTCAGTGGACGCCATGATTTGTCAAAAGACTTAGTGCGTCACATTAGTCCTGTTTCAAAAATAAGCTGATTTCGCGTCTTCCAGGACGAGAACGGGCACTACTTTCTTGATAGAGATGGTGATAATTTTAAATATATCCTTGCTTGGCTGCGTTGCAGACATGATGTACCTGAGTTGGAGACAATGGAAGTTGGGCAGTTACGAAGTCTTCAGATTGAAGCCAATTTTTTTCAAGTGGATTCTCTTAGTCATAAAATCTTTAAGATATTGAAAGAGAGAGAAAAAGGTACGTCCTTGAACAACACTTTATTATTTTAAAGTAATAATGATTTTTATCAAGGCCCTCATTGCTCTTACGCCCTCCTGGAAGTCAACTTCGAAGCAAATAGTCTTGTGAAGGGCATGATCGCCAGGTATCTTTTTTGTTGAAAATTGTTTTTTTTGGATTTTTTATTTATTTTTTTACAGTGCTTATTGGCGTGATACGATACCTGAACCTACTTTATTGCGTTTGGACTCAACGCCTTCTCGTAAGAATAATACTTTTTTTCCAGTGTACGTACACCAGTTTGGTATAAATGTGAATCTTTAATGACATTTTTTTTTCTGTTTTTAGATCAGGTCAACAACCTACAAAGTTCAAATCTTTGACTCAGATTTTTGGAGAGTTGGACGCACTTGGTTGGGAGTTAGTCACCAGTGAGCAAATTAGTGTAAGAAATTCAAACGTGTACCATTTTAGAAAAGCACTGGGACGTCAGTAATTGAAAAGAGGTACCTGTAACTAATAATAAAATCCGAGTTAGCTTTATCATACGTTTGGTTCCTGTTGCTTCCTTTATGAATATCTGGTATTAATGATCTTAGCACTAAGTTGTTACGTCTTTTTTGCTCCTTTAACTTACTGCTTGAAGTGTCATAGGACTGTCAAACATGTTTATTACTCACACTGGTGACTAACTTACAAAGTAATAATAGGCAGTAAACAATAACAATAGTTTGCTACAAACAACAAGCACATAAACTTTTAGGCATGGCAGGATATTAGAGCTATGAATATGGTAAGCCCAGTGTAATTAACCACAATAAGGCAGTTGCAGCTGCAAAGACAATAAGACCAACCCATTTTATGACCAAGATCGCAATAAAACCCTGAAAAAGAGGTAAGTTCTGTGTTTTACAATCACCACCTAATCCTATGATAACACTTGCAAAGATCAATGCCAGTAACAATACAACACAACAACAAACTAAAACCGATTAGCATAATAATAAAACGCGGTAGAATAAAGGAAGAAACTCAATCCATAAAAAAAATACACGTGGATACGTTCAACTAATTTGGTAAAAAAGGAACTGGTTTTTGTTAGATAGTGCTCTAATGTACCTAGGATTATGGTTGATACGGTGCGATATTTCTTTGGCTTAGACAAGTGCTTAGAAGCTATTACTGCTGCGACAGTACCGACTACAAATAATAGTACACTGTCTGCTATCGTCCATATTGATAGAGATAGACCTAAATCCACTATTTGTCGTGTGCTAGCCACGTGCTAATTTCGCAATTTTATGAAACAAAACACTCTACAACGTACCTAGAGTTTTACAGTCATCTACAGAAAAATACACAGCGCCAACCACTATTTGTATAGTCGCCAGTAGATAAAAAGGGCTAGCGAAGATAGCGCGATACAATACAATAGGTTGGCAGCATGACCTCATCTTACGTTATAGGCGGTTGGAGTGCTTCAAAGAATATGATTGCCATTGACTCCATTAGTTCTTGTACAAAAAATGGTAGGACGTTCCCAAACTAAGGCTTGTTGTACTATATGTATCGCGAAACGTCCTCGACTACAGTAATGTAGTCAAATAAACCAAACAAACAAAAAATGGTTGTATCGAAGCTATTTATTAGACTACTAGTTTGCAAACTAGTATGTGAATGGAATTAGCACCAAGGAATAGTACAAAATTATGACAAGGCACTGCGTGCTTGTCTAAACTTATCATCGTCATCTATCATGCCATCTAACTTGTTGTCTTGGAATGCTTTGTAAACTTTTGTAAGTTTATTTTTTTCGTCAAGACTTTCGAACATAGCTTTAGGCGTCTTGCCATCACCGTCAGCACAATCAATATCAACACCAGCAGCCAAAAGTATTCCCAAAGAGATTTTCATAGGTCTTGAAACTCTTCTACTTTCCATCGCACGTGCAAGGACAACATGAAGGCAGTTTTTCCCTGTCTTATCAAGTTTATTGACATCCAATCCGAGATTGTGCTTTTTGTTTAGTACCATTATATCACGCACTACGTTATGAGTAGATTGCGATTTATACTCACAATAGAACAGCATTGTCATGCCTTCTTTGTCTGTCCCACCGAAGCCAACTCCTCCCTCTGCAAAGATTTTAAGCAAAGCAGACTTGTCAACTGGTTTTTGCTTCTGTTTTAAAAAAACTTTCAACACGTGTTGTTGTAGGCTTTGTTTGGCATGAGAAATATTCTTTACTTCATCTGAGGCACCTTGCAAGGCTTTGTTAAGGGTTTCGACATCGAATTCATCAATCGCTTTGTTCACCGTGGAGACTAGTTGTTTTGCTTCTTCGAACTGTTTTGTTCGGTCTGTGCTTATACAGTTTCCTTTAAGATACTTAATTGCAGCAGCATTTTCCATAGCAACGGCATGGTCAAGAGGTGTTTCCAGGTCTTTGTTTGGCTGCGTAAGCAAATGTGGTGCTTCTTCTTTAACCCAGTCAAGAACGTATTGTGTGACCTAACGTGGGTTTTTAACGGGCGGTTAACGGAGATAATAGTTTATTTCTCTTACCTCTGGGTACTCTTCGAACTCAACGCATTGAAATACTATTGAGTTGTTTTTAGTTAGTTCAAGCGCGGTTACGTCCGCTCCCTGCTCTCGTAGTAATTCGATCATAGGCAAGCGATTATACAATATTCCTGCCCATAATAACGGCTCATCACCCCAGTAGCAGTCTTTGATCTCTGGATGCTCTGTTAAGAAATCTTTGATACTCCGTTCGAAATACGCTGTGTTATCGAGCTTGCCAAGCTCTATTTCCATTTCGTCCGACAGATGCACTGGTTTTGCCATTTGCGTTGTATTTACAAATGAACTTCCCAAAAAAAGTCTGTTGGTTAAAAATAGCAAAATTGTTGCGGTCCAGCATGGTCAAACGACAAGAGTTTGACCATGAGCACCTGTTAATGTCAAAAGTCGACCTATTTCTAGCCGGTGACCGAGTCTACTCAATTGGGGTTTCGGAGGAGCGTAGCGACTTAGCATGGCTTGTCATTCTTTTGAATCTTTTATGTTAATAACTCAAAGCGTATGTTTAATCGTTTACTAACTTGTTCCGTTTTTTAAAACAAATATGGATTATACTTTGTTAACAAGTATTGAGTTACAATCCATTGAGTTTAGCGTTGTCCACAGCAATCATTTTTGGAGAGAAGATAGTGACTGTGTCGGGTAATTGTAAAAATCTAGGAAGTTTCTGACCAAGCCAAGAATCATGTCTAACACGTGTTTGTCGTAAACTCAACGCATGAAGATTTGTCATTGTCTTAAACACTTCAAAAGACTTCTCTGTAATATTGTTTCCTTTAAGATCAAGATATCTAACATTCAACCCCATCAAGTAATCAGCTACTATTGAATCTACAAAATATTGGTAAACGGCACAAAAGGAAAACAAAGTACACTCGATAGAGTGGTGCCACTTGCCTGTTAGGTTACTTTGGCTTAATGTCAGTGCCATTAAGTTTGGTAACGTAGTAATACTAGATAGAATATGGGGCGTGTCCCTTAGTTTGTATTGTCTAGAGATTGCAACAGTTTGCAACGAAGTGACCCCTTGATTAAGTCAGAAACTGTTTTCAAACAAGACGTACTTGATAAATGTTCTAGAGAATTTACTTTAGAACATCCAAGAATTAATAGAGACTTGAGTACAGGCAAATTCGCATTAGATAAAAAATGAGTAAGCAACAACTAATGTAATGTCAGTTAAAGCAAAAGTCAGAGTAAGTACTGATAACTTACAGAGTTACAATAGCTCATGTCTACTGTTTCAAGGTGTAGTGATTGTGCTGGGTATAATGTTGGATTCACAAGCTTGCTACATTGTTTGGCTGTAAGTGACCTAATACAGTTATGTCCGCGGATATACAATCCAGCACTGGGTGTACGTTAAGCAAGTGCTCAATGTCGAAAACATGAGGTCGTCAACATTGGTGCCTGATACGTTGAGAGATGTAAGTTGAGGAAAAGGAGGGATGTATGCCAATTGTTTGTTCTCTTTCACACTAAGAGTTTTCAAGTTTGTGAATCCTCTCAAAGCGGCACTATGACGGATTGATAACTTGGTGTTACTCAAATCCAACTCAACCAATTGACTACCAAGCTAAGATAGCTGTCAATGATAAGACTAAGGATGTAGTGTACTCTTTCTGAAACAGCTTGGAGTACATCAACAACAACAAGCTTACATCCAGCCATATTCAAGTGTGTCAAGTTCTGTAGTGTAGCTGCGTATGTTTTAGATGATTGGCAAGCCGTTCAATCAACTTTACGTACCTAATGCGTTTGCTTGCCAATTGGCGAGAAGTAGTGCTGAAGGGCAATACCCAAGGTTCAAATGCGTCAATTCTTGGAGCTTTGTTATGTGTTGAAGAAGTGATCGCTTAGGGTTAACGTCTTGGAGTGAAAGGCGCTTCAGCCGTGTCATTTTGGAGCAAAAATCAGCTATCCAGTCATCAGAACGGAAAAGATTATACTCAGAATTCAGGTTGAGAGCGCTAAATACACAATAAATATTTTTATGAGCAGAAAATTGTACGTTAAATTAGATAGTCTAACCAACGACTTTACTTCTCTAGTTTTCATAGGTGGTGATAAGTGACACAATTCTAATGTTTCAATAGTCATAGATAAACCAGTGAAGAACTCTTCATAAATTATGGATTTTGTAAATCCAAGCTATTTGTTTTGTTATTTTTAGGTATATAAAGATATCGAATGATCACGTGCGTACTTTCAGAGTTTTGAGTTTCTTTAGGGAGCTGAATAAATATGACGGTTGCTCTCTGTGTATCTTACTACACTATTTATATGTCAACAATTATGAAGGAGAAGAGATAGCAGCAAAGATGAGAGAACGTACAGTTAAGTCCAAATGTGTCAAATTTGATTGCAAGTGAATAAAATTTAAACCCTTCTCTGTAATACCACAAGACTTTAATATCTATGAAATCTTGGTCAAAAGAGACAGTACAGTAGGAGAGCTTCAGTATGTTTTTGTAGGTACCAAAGTGTCAAGATTTGGAAGTGGCAAGTGGAGAATTGTTCGTAGGTTTCTGATACGTTTAGAACACTAAAGACCATGTGGTAGTACCTGTCTCGTATTATAGAGTTCCATGGGGTGGTAGAAAAGTCCTGAATATTGTAAGGTCTTTTAGATGCGTTAAAATATGTACCAAACGCGTAATATATCGATAACAAGCGTTTTGCGCTTGTTTAGAGCAAATACATATCAAAAGCTGTGAAATTGTCGTAAGATGTGCAAAAATCTCCTGTATCATATCTCGTGGTAAGTGTAAGAACCCAAAAGCTGTGTTTACAGCATCTACTTTAATTTAGCTAACTATGCAGGCTTCTGATGTGTACCATCGAGCCTGCGTTTTATTTGAAGGGTTGTCATGAACGTCAAAAAGGCAGACACTGGCCGACAGTTGATTCGTGATGTAATAAACCTGATAAAGTCTAGCACATCAAGTCAACGCTATTCAGCACGTTCTGTTAAAAACACTTTTATTTCCTAACCACTTGTACTTTGCGCTTTGGCATTCGCAAAACTACACGAATGAGCGAGGATTACACTATTTTAATACAAGTTGTACCACCGTTATTAGTTGACGAACTGAAACCTTTATTTCCTTTGAAAGTATCCAAGGATGCTACGTTTGAGTGGCTTGAAGATGAAATACCACCACTCATAAAGAAAAACACCACCCGTGACCTTGATGTAGAGGAGTTTAAGTTATTTACAAAAGGTACGTGCACCCTACGCAGTTGATTGCTTCTAACTCTGTTCTGAAGGGCATCCACGAGATTTCGATGACAACGTTCGAAAATGGGTACCACATGGAGGTGTAGTGCACTTTGTCATGCTTTGTGAACCTCAAACAGACGATTGGATCTATCAAAGCGTAAAAAATGATCACGTGTTTGAAGGTAAGTCGCTGGGTTTTTTTTTGTTGAGTGAAGAGCTGTGCTAACCCATCATTTGTTGAGACGATTGGATTAATAGTAATGCATATGGTGATGCTGATGCTATGAGTAAGCTACTGACAACGAAGAAAGTTACGCCGCACAGCAGAGACAAATCAAAGAGAACAATGTTGCATCAGGCGATTGACAATCCCAATGAGGTTGTGTGGGATATGCTATGGAAGGCTGGGTTTGATCTCGACGCAACAGATGACCAAGGAAATACAGCACTACATAATTGTGCAAAATGGGGGTTGAGAAAACCTGTGAAATGGTTGATTAGACACGGAGCTTCGTGGACCATACGGTACTAAAAACCGATGTGGAAAATTTGAAAGTCTAAAGTGGTACTAGGAATAACTCATTTATGACACCTCTTGAACAAGCATGTGCTTCAAAATGGCGAGGCGAACTAGACGTTACAGGGGTAAGAATAAATCCCAATCTATAGGATCAGCATCGGCTACATTTAGCACGCTGAATGTTGTTATTGACATTGTAATTTCAAGTCGCTCACTAGTTTACTAGGTGATTATAACGGAAATCATAAAGCAGACATATTGGGTGAGAAGAAGGCTCCTGATTTTGTGTAAATGGTCGGGAGATCCTTTTCTAAATAGTTTACCTAATGAACTATTTGTTCATATTGCACGATTCATGTGAAATGATTCCTTTTGTATGAATCTGTATACTACTTGCTATTAACAATTTACTCATAAATGTACATTACAGCCACTCATTTTATGGTTTGACTATCTTTTTGAATACACTGCGCAGTTTAGGACATCATTACCACAAAGCTATGAAGTGAGTGCTACACTAATTCATCGGGAACTAACCGATCTTGTGGTGATTTTTATGGATTTTTTTTTGGTCCCACTAACTTACGGCATTGTTTTGAACAATTTTAGTTTATTTATACAGTATGACAAGTTAGCGCATTGAAGCGTCATTAAATATCTTGTCTATCATGGAACTTAAATCACGTGTTTGTTGTTCATCTTTACATATAATATTCATGACATTTGCTGTTGTTGTACGTTTAATTACAATCCTGGGATTATGATAATCATCAATCACAACAAACACTTTTGAAATATCTGATATTGATAGCAAAAAAGTTAGTAAGAAATAACAAAGGGTGGGAGCACTTCAGCCAAGAACGTGATAAGAGCGTACCTTGTAATAAAACAAAATCCCTTACGTTCTTCCCTCGAATTACAGCTACCATCTTGTCCGCTATAATGAGGACTTCGTCTAAAAAAAACAATAAGAAAACAATCATCTGGCATTCATTCGAACAAAAACTACGTACTCAAACCAACGTTTTCGTGATGTATATAGCGATAGTTAATAAAGCTTCTATCTTTTACAGTGTGTAGTAGACGTTGTCCGACTGCTTTACCAGCAGAAAATCCCTGCTCATAGTTAAATAAAAGACCAGTTGTAGAACAATGCAAGTACCATTAAGTCACCGTAAATACCGAACACTCTTGGATCTCTTTTTCTATCGGGTACCTTTGCTGAAACGTGGCTAGCTACTCCAGCAGTTGTTCTACTAGCTAAGTCTAGAACACCAACTGTAGGTCTGACAACAACGCTAAAAATCCATCAGAAAGACAACCTAAGATAACAAAAAACCAATCAATTTACCCAACGACGCCTCTTCCAACGCCTTTCACAAAACCTCCAACACCTTCTTTCATAGCTCCCTAATACATATGTTAGTATAATATCTAGTCGATATGTTGTACCTTGACAGGTTGTGTAACTATACCAGTAACACCATGGAACAAGCCAACACCCTAGTTCAATCAATAAATAAAAACAAACCAACTTTTTTCTTAAGAAAAACAACATACCAGATCACGCATGCCAAGTCCAAGCCCGAACAGAGCGTTAGATGGTTTTTCGTGTTGCATTCTATCACGTCTAGATTTTTGATAGTCCTTATCCATCGATAATAAAGCAACACCACTACCAACACTTCCAGTGATTTTAGATACACTATTAGAAACGCCTAATCAGATCGTCAGTATCCTCAAAAAAAAAAGACTACAACTGAACGCGTACCAGAAACAGTATTCTTAATGAGACTTGCTGATCCTTTACCAACACCTTTAAAAAACTCCTCAGGACCAAGCTAAATAATTGGTGAGTACAACCAAGAAAAAAAAAACCGAAGTGAAAACAAAATCGTACTGTTATGCCTTTTGCTGGTTCATAAAAGAAGTCGTGGACACCAGTACCTAGTAAACCATGTTAGTCATTTTCTACAAAGCAAGATACGCACCAAGAGTACTGACAAAATTAACTGGATTTCCAAGAATATCCATAGAACCAAAAATCTTGTAGATTTGTTTTGTTGCTTGTTTTTTGTAATGTTGCCAAATTCTATCAAAAAAGTCTTGACGTGTAGAAAAAGCGTTCTCGAACATTAAACCTAACAACCCAATCATCAGTATGTGCACTTTAGATAAAACCAGAAAGAGTAGATTCTTACCATTAAGGAGAAGTGGCGCTTGATCAATGTTTGGTGTGAGACCTTCAGGCAAAGCAAGGAACGCAGCTGTGCTAGTTGTCCTGTTTTACCAGCCGTTAGAAATTATTTTCTTTTACTAATGAAGGGAGTAACATACTTGAAGGTTTCATCATCGCTGTCTCCTTTGCGTGCAAGAAAACTTATGTTTACCTTACAAGGGTTAAGATGCCACATCTTTGTGTATATCAGCTTCGAAGCATCATCGCTGTCTGTCTCAGCAAGGGTTAAAATGTTGCTATTTAGAATACAATAAGTATAAAGTCCAAGTATAATGTTCAGTGTTGTACAATTCTTTCTGCCCATCTCCTGAGTCATCTGTATCATTTAGACTATCCATAGATAAATCAATAAAACTTAAGAATTTAATGAGAAGTTCTTCATCAATGTTGACTTTTACTTCACGTAAGAGCATTGAAAAGTATTCAATATAGTCCATGTTTTTATCTTAGACACAAAGTTAAGGACAAAGAGCCACAAAAATGGCGTTTGAAAAAATAAAAAAGGATTAAATTTGCTAGGATACAGTCTTTTGATCTTATGATAGAAAGCTTAAAGAACTTTTTAGGTTCAGGAGCATTTGAATACATAAGAACCTTGTACGGTGTACTGACAAGCTGGTTATCAATCTATTATTTTAAACAAGGTTTAGTGGTTGGGATGTATCATAATTTAGTTTTACCTGACAATCTTTGATGTCAATCTCTAATGTTTGTTTGTCATTGTAGCTTCGGAACATCATAATGAATCCAATCAGTGAGAGGTATATAAGCTCTTCTGGCTGATCATTAATCAATGACAGTCCCATACCCTTGAAGTGCAAGTTGACGCTCCACTTCTCAGTAGACTTTAAACATCAAAGAGTTAGGTCCAAACTCAAAAAGTACTTCACAGCTTGACGTACGATTGGCTTAAATCCTTCAACTGCCTCAATAGGCTTCATGATTTGAATGATATGTGTGACTTTATCGATAATGACACGAATCTGGCTTGTTCTTCTTGTACCACTTTTGTCCTAAGTGTTCCTTGTCAGAACGTGCATGATCACTAGCTAGTAACGTACAATATACTCTACAACTTTATCTGTATTCTCAACAACATCAGCGGCTACTTCAACAAGAGAGCTGTCAGGAAATTGCAATCTAACAGATTGTTAAAATAGACTCTTTAAGTTCAAACTGTAGTACACAAGGATACGCTCTCCAAGAGGATTCGCCCATGCCCAAGGAATGCTAGCCCATGGAGGTATAGACTCGCCAGTATCAGCGTTCTAACAAGGATAACGTTATTAAGAAAAAGGGTGAAGCAGGAGTTGTGCCTTTTGCCATGCTTTTAGACTGCAATTGTTCAAATTGTTTATCTTGTAACTTGGTGTATCTTTATCTTGTATAGTGAAACCAACTACAAACATGTTGCGTTTTACTTTAATCTGACACTGTATCAAGAATGGATTTTCTGGATCAGGTTTCAAATTTCTCATCTAAGCAGGAATTAAGCATTAAAACACTATCTTGTAAAAGTATTGTACCTTCACAGGGAATGTCTGTAGTGCGCTTAGAGGGAATCCGATGGACCAATCGCTTGTTTTATTAGATATAATTGAATGTTATAAGCACTGACGCACCATTCGCTTTCACTCAAACGTATTTGAAGGCGTCTTTCTGCGAGTGCACCGTTTTCCCAGTGATAAGGAATACTCTCACCAGGCATAATGCTGTGCAATTTATGAACTGTGAATTGTCTAAAGTATATAATATGTGATGTCTTGTTGACCAAGACAGTCCTTGGTGCAATAGTGATGAGCCTTGTTCTCCAAAACTAATAAAGAGGTTACAATTGTAATAAAGCAATTTGTTGACTTACGCTGTTCTTAAGGGGTGTGATCGTTACAGATAGCTCGTACAACCGTTGTGGTTCTTTACCATTCTTGCTATCCCATAATTGAATGAAACTTGATTGGTTTTGTGTATTAAGATTTACACTGTCCGACCAATGCGATTTACCAACTTTAATCTTCATTTCTTTTGATCCACGTGGAGAGTACATCAATGTAGGTGCTGTGAACAAGTCTCTGTAATGCCAATCACGGCACTCCCCTCGAATAGGCATTGGTGATTGCTCCATACGCTCTGTACATTAAATGAGAATGGGTACAAATCAGTAAGTGTTCATGCTTACCTTGGCCATAAGTAATACCACTAGTGTCAGCAACAAGTATTGGGAGTCCACTTTTATTGTTTATCCAGTAAGGGCAATAAATAGCTATCCTTCGTGTGCCAAATGTATCAATCCTTAAAGAATTTATTAAAAGGTCAAGAACTGGGTTAAGAGGTTTTACCTATTATCGATTCCAAGTTTGACTGATCTCTTTTCGTCTATCGGATTCTTTAACATTATGTTCTGTTGTATGTTTTGTCTGTTCATAATTAATACAGTGCCTGTGCTCCATACTCCATTTTCTAAATATCTAATGTAAATAATTGACGTGCTGTAGTAAGAACGAACCTGGGCGAACTTGTAGAACTGGTTCAGAGCTTGGTTTCTTTAAAATTAGCTCATTTTCTCCTTTGTGAAGAATACCACGTGCAATATCAATATCTTCGTGGGACTTTAAGCAATATTCTAGAGCCACAGGTAGTAGATTTACAATCTTGATAGGAGCGGAGAATGCAATAATTTTTTGGTGTCTACACTGCCTAAAACAAAAAAGGTTAAAAAAAAAGCAAAGACTAAATAAGTTAAAGGTACAAGTATTTGATTGGGTTCAATAAGCCTGTATGTAATGCTAACGAAAATATGTAGGTATCTCTTCTGTTAGCTGAAGTACATTGGAGGCGTTGGTAGATTACCCTTGATTCAGTAAATGGCAAACGAGCAGGGTGACACCTAGATAAATGTTAGTATAAATATTAGAACATTTGCGTTTTAGTACCCTTCACGACTGAACTCCATCATTGTGTGGTCACCACCACGGAACTTGAGGGCGTGTTCAGGTCCTGCAAGGAACGTAAAATCGAAAGGCAAGCTATAATCTTCACCAGGTTCTACAGTAGCAAGAAGGTATTCCTTGCCACTATGCAAAGTAGCTTGAATTTGCAATGGTATGTGAAGGTTGTTACGAACAAGAGTATCAGATCTAAATTGCACTACCTTGCTCCCTTTCTCATTAACAATCTACAAAGAAAGAGGGTGCTTAGCGAGGAGTACAAGACTGAAAAAGTTGTTTTTTTTCACAGAAATACCTGTACTATAATTTTCTTGCCATCTTCTAGTTGTACTGCTCTGCGTTTAACGTTGTCTACCGAAATATTATGTATTGATTGCATAGATGACCCAATCTAGACAAGGTATAAATTAACAAGAAAGTCAAAGGTTTTGATGTTGGAAGACGCACGAGGAAAGAAATTTTGTACTTTTTATTTCTTGCTTCACGACGATTAAACTTTTCTTCAAATAGACTTTTAGACTCTAATATTAGAGCTTCTCTATGTCCGTGCGGTAAATTATGTTCTTCCTAGGCAGAAAAATGACTAAGGTCCGAAAGAAGACAGTATCAATGTTTCTTTATCAAACAATAAAAAATAAAAAATTACCTTATCTGTTGTCCAGTAGCGAACAGGTAACCCGCTCACGTTTTCAATGTAGTAAGCATGTTTAGTGTATTTCTTTTCTATGAGACTCAAGCTCAGTGATGAAGAAACGGGAGACGCCGCAGAGCTCCTACTACCACTTGATTTTGTATCTTTGAAAAAGTCAGCACTCCAATTCTTTATGGCAAGACGAAGCGTATCCATAAACGCTTTTGTAATGTTAACATTTAGCCAGTAAGTCGATGTAATGCTCAATGCTTTGTGTTGAAACTAAGGAATAGGTGTGAGGATAAAAGTAGTCAAGTATTCTCTGTTTGTGAAGTCATACCAAAAAGTCAAGTTTCCAAGGTTCTATCATAGGCTCCCAACACTCCAAGCTTTGATTATAGCAATCAGCGTTCAGCACAGATTGGAGTACAACAGTTGGAGTTGTTGACCATGATGATACTTGCACTTGCCACTCGCTTAAGTAACCTCTAAATAAAGGTATACTGATGCCCTAGTAACAATAAGCCTTTGCTACAATTCGCCATAGAAAACTCACCAACAAATCATCTATGATTGTTATCTCAAGTTGAGAAGGAGAAATAATGACCTGTGTATTGATAGTAAGCTATGTGTATGTGTACTTTTGGGAAAGAACCTTTTCACGCTTCCCATCTTCTGGATGTACATCTTTAGTGTGTTTTTCTGCAACAATCTTCTTTGGGTCTTTAGGAGCTGGTTCAGATCCTGAAAAGATCCTCTTCCACTGAGCTATTATCGATGTCATCAGTTTAACATCCTTAAAACAACTGGTTAGAGTTTATAGGTATATCTACAGTAAACATGACATTACCTTGTATGAAATGATAACATGAACAGGAGCAATACTGAGGTTAGCACTGAATAGCTTTGGATCCATTGTATAATCTCCAGAAATATTGCAAGGCTCTGAAAGGAAGATTAATGCCTCGTATTGTAGAGTTCTGGTACGTACCAAGCAAAGAAATTGCACTTGCTGACTCTTGAGATAGTTGACACTTAAATATTTCAAGTCCTTGTAATAATGCAGAAGAAGAATAAACGTCGCCCTTGTCACTTGAATACTTGTACACAAATGTACTATTTACAATAAATCCTGATGATTCCGGGTTCTGCAAGTCTTGTAATACACATAACTCTGGCTCTGTTACTGTAACACTAACATCAGTCCTTGACTCTGGCTGCGGAGGTAGATAAATATTCTGTTGCTTCTGAATACTTGCTAGAATCTCCCCACGTCTTGTAACTACTTTTTGAATTTCACCAAAAAGTGGTTCACCAAGTTCATGAACTTGTTTCAAAAGTGAAGGTACAGCAATAACTCTAAACTTATCAAGGGTCGTTTGTATTCTTTGTGTTCCATCTTTTGTTCTTGTAACACGTAGAATGAATTGACCGGCAGCATTAGTAACAGGGTGAATGAATTTACGAAAGTCAGGGAAGATGGTGGAGTCATCTCTCGTATCATGGACTTCCAAAGAACCCAACTCCAAGTCAACCTAAATCTCACGTGTTAATAATTTTCGGAGAATAAAAAGTGATGTTATCGTCATCAGTTCTTGCCTCCATTGTTGTGTCTGAGTGTACATTTGTTACTGTTGCTAGTTTATTTGCGCGTAGTTTAATGAGTGAGCATCCGATCATGTCATTGTGGCTTTGTAGTATCTCAAAAGTAACTAGATTAACATTGACACTAACAGTTTGATACAAGTATTTTTTCTTGTTTGCTTCTGCAAGAGCCTTAAAATAGAAAGTAAGCCACATGAATAGAAACAAATAATCAATTAAATACCTTTGCATTTTCTATCTCCGTAGGTGATTGCTTCATTGTTTGTAAGTGATTACGCATACGTGTAACTACATTCAGTTAGAAGTGGGTGTAAAAACAAATTTCTGATAATTCTATGTACAATGTTTAGCTGTGATGTCACATAAAATATTCTCGTTCCACATATTTAGCAAGAATCGAACTTGGTCTGGTGAAACTATAAAATTAACCTCTGGTATATTGACTGTAATCTAAACAAAGTATAAGCCTATGTCACCAACCCAAAGTAAACATTACCTTATTCGTGTCATCTATATCTGGTGGTATCAGACACGTTACTTGTACATCTGTGTTAGTCAGTATAGGCAACGTATTGACTTCTTCGCCAATTAAGCCAGTTCTTTAACATATAATTAATTGAATTGTAGGGGTAGAGGAAAGGTACCTAGAGTTGAGAGAGCGGATCTTGACATTAACTTTTTGAGAGAGTTTCTTGATGTTCTCGTCTTGTAAAAAGTACGAATTTGTAATTGTGATCTTTCCAAGATCGTTTATACAAACCTCAGATGACGACGTATTCCGTGGTAATATTATGAGAGGATTGATCATTACAACACTGAAGTTTGTTACTAAGAAAGAAAATTAGTATAACTTGAACGTGAACTTGTTAAAGTAACTATACATACCAACACTTTGTAGTTCATCACCACCTTTATATAGTAGCTGATATCGCTTAGAAGTACGTGCAAATATCTCCATAAAATCCATAAAGAACCAAACAATCTCTTCAACAAAGCGTTCTATGAACCACCACTTCATAGAGTGAAACTTAACCTCTGAAAAAAAGTTATTTAAACCGACTGCAAACTCTGAATCTATACCAAAGTTGTACTCATCAGTCACAAAATCAAACGTATTGCAGGG
This sequence comes from Trichosphaerium sp. ATCC 40318, assembly GCA_038496445.1. NCBI lineage: Eukaryota > Discosea > Flabellinia > Trichosidae > Trichosphaerium > Trichosphaerium sp. ATCC 40318. Next base: position 98,530 of record JALMLS010000340.1, read on the forward strand.
ACCCAAGTGTAGCTTGAAATCTACCATGTGTTCTCCTTTAATTTCAACCACTTTGCGGTACCGATATTCCTCAATATCGCGGAGAGAGAAGTCTCCAAGATGACCCTATTTACCATTAATACCTTTTTGGTTGAAGTATGACACTTACGTTAATACCAATATGGTGATCGTGAATATTCACTTCGAGTAGAGAACCACTTACACCAGCAGTGGCTATTAGTGAGTCTTCCTGTGCTAGCTTGACTTCAACAGCGCGGACATTAACAGTCACCTAAATTTCGTAAACTAAAGTGTAACTCTCCATTTCTTGAATACCTTGATAATAACGTGGTCTGGATCTTCTTCTTCTGTCTGATCGGAACTTTCTCTTTCCTCTTTTTCAGTTGTCATTGGTTCTAAGTTATTGTGAATTCCAGTTCGATTGATTGAGTTCAAAAAAAAAGGAAGAAACGTACTTTGATCGAAAATATTCAGAAAAAAGTAAAGAAGTTCAGATACAGTTTCACGATTACATGTTGACGATAGATTGTTGAGAGTAACGTCAAGATATGCATCTATGTTAGCATAATTCGGAGATCCCTTTGAAAAAGTAGTTAGACCAATAGTATAATAAACCTGGTACCTCCGGGACATAACGGAAATGTGATAATATGATTTCAGGCAAAGCGGCGTTCTCTTCTTTTAAAACACTGGAGTTTACGTCCTGGATATCAGATCTTGCAAGCCATTGGAACTCGGGACCATATGGTTGCATCAAATCAATGACAGAGAAGCTTTGTAAGAAGACCTGACTGACAAGATCATATTTTCCTTTTGACAGCTTCATACCCAAGTGTTGTAGATGAACCTATGTTTTTAATTGTAAGCTTCATAAAGAGATACATCTTTTAATGAATACCATAACAATATCTTTTTTTCTTGTTTCATTCTTCAGGTGCACGACAATCTCTGGTATTGAGAAATGACCTTCGAAAAGACGACCCTTTACCTACAATTGTTTTAACGTTAGCATCTATTTAGTGTAGAGTTGATGATTACCTGGCCACTTAAATCAACATTTTCTTGTGCGTCTTCATAAAAACTCATAATAGAAGCAGCAAACTCTTGTTCTTTTTCTTGCTCGAACAGTGTTATTGCTGGTCTTGATTCCTAAATAGTACATAAGAAAAAAGGTAACGTGAGGTGTTGCGCTGAACGTACGTGACTGAAAGGCATATCTATTGTATTTATTACCATCCTTATGATAGCCACAACGGACTGTAGCTCCATGGATGAACAGTTAAATGCCAAGGAAGGTAAACTACCTTCAAAACTAAATAGCTAATGGTAAGTATACTGACAAAAAAGGATTCAGGAACGCACGTGAACTTCGCAAGAGATTCGATATTGAGCTTACATTGACGAAGGATAATGTCTAAAGTAAATGGCTCAACGAGCTGCTCTTCTGCTTCTCTAAAAGCACCCTAAACCAGTACATTAGCATGCGTTTTACAAACATACAACTACCTTGTCAGGAGACGAAAAGTCAATCAGTTTAGCTGTCTTTACAATAGCATGAATATCCTTTACACAAATATTGTAGGCGTCATAATATGCTTGAGAAGTAGATGTTGTCATGTCAACATCAATCTCACTCTCTGATAGATTCTCTTGTGCTAGTCTTGTTGCAAACTTTAAATGTCCCAAGTCAAGAACAAGCGTTGGTGCATTCTCATTTTGAACGTGTTGCGGGACAAACAAAGTTGGCGCCTGGAAAGAAAATGAATACGGACTGGGCTTAACAACAGTTGTGACGACTTACGTGGATATCCAGAGCTACTGCAACCTTATTAGAGCGCGATATGATGTATTGTAGTTGTGTGTGGTTATAAAGAAATCCTTGTTTACTCTCAAACTCAGAACGTAAAGGTCGAAGAAAGAAAACAACTAAATAATAAAAGAACATAAGTCTAAGCACTCTTCACTACCAGTCGATCATACGTATCCTATCAATTAGAGGTTTATTGTAAACCATATTGAGTGGTTGCATGTGTAACCCAAGACTCATATCTAGAGGCACATCCAGAGGTTTTAATTCCTAAAAGAGTTGTGGTTAGCGGTAATGCAAAAAAAAAAGTAGGCGCACGAGTTGTAGTCTAAATAGTGGTATGTCATCTTCTCCACCTGAGCTTGTTCCAGTTGGTAGCACAATATAAGGAAATATTGCATCTTCAGTGAAACGATCAAGGAGTGAGAGGTTTCCAAGAGAGATTTGAAAGGAGTTCCACTCCTCACGAAGTGCAACGTTTATTTGAAGCTTCTCAAATGAAAGTGTTGTCAATACAGTATCCCCATTCAATAGATTAATAGATCCCTTCTCTAATAGGAAGCTCACTTTGTATTTAATCCACTGTAGTAAAACTTAGACAACAGCAACATGAACGAAGGTAATTGACAAAGTTGTTTTTCTTTCAGTTTTTTTTTTTTGCATTGTACCTCTGGTGGCGGTTTAATGGCGTAGTATTGTTCTGACTCATCGAAGTCTATAGCTGCATATAACTCCTCCCAATCTTCAGTTTTTAATTCTACACCTTCTGGTATTATGCTATCAAAAGAAGTAGTCGGCTGCTATGAAATGTCAAATAAAGGCACTTTTACAACTTCCGAAAAACTCGCACGGTTTCCTGTTGTGGCTTGCCATAAAAGGGTTTAAACCACCCTGAACTTTGTGATTGTTCCTCTTGAACTGGTGCTCTACGCAATCTAACTTCAGCTAATGTACGAAAACTAGAAAAGGTTACAACAAACAAAACTAAGTAAAAAAAAAAAACTAAACATACTAAAGAATGTCTTCAAAATCAAGTATATCTTCAAGCGCCTCCAAGATTTTCTTCTCTGACTCAGGTAATTTCTTTAACATAAATGAGTGGATCACGTAGATGTATAAACACTAAACTCTTGGCTAGCAGTGTTTTAAAAAACACGTACAGGTGTTTGTTTCATTTTGGTATAATACTCAATGTACTTCTTCCTATAAGTACTACGTTGTTTCAAGTAACCCCAAGTCCATTTTTCCTGTCTCTCCCTAACATCACGGAGAACGCTATTACATGCAAACTGCCACCAAGCTTTAGGGTTTTCTGTAGCGGAAACACTTGGCCGATCTTTTCTGTGCTAAGTTTTTTTTAAGTCAAAAGTAAAAGCAACTTTGTTGCATTTTCTAGTACCTTAGAGCCAACTTTATAAAGCTCGAACCTTTTCATAAGGTGAACTAGATCTGCATACTGATCTTCTTCAACATTAAATATAATATTAGGTACATTAAACATAAGTTGTCCTTGAGGTGTGGTTTTATTGGTGCCAATATCTTTGTTCCAAACGAGCTAATCTTTGGTGAACAAAGTGCCGACTTTACTTTATAGTGAACTTTACCTTTAGCTCACCGGATACAGGTGCAAGTATATACCTCAGAGTCTGATATGTGCCAATCATGGCATGCATTTTAGCTTGAAACTCTTCATCTGAGCTCCAAGTTAAAAACGCATCGCGAGGATTCCAATATAGAGCACAAGCCCTCAAAGATACAAGCTAGGTAAATCAAAATGAGTTTAAAAAAAATTGTCCAAAAGCACGTGTGTGCAACGTGGTCAAATAATAAAAAGGAGAAAACATAAATCGAATACCTTATAAATCAATTTATCTTTCAATGCTGTCAAACAAGCGTTCCAGTTGCTATCAGTGCTATGTCCTTGGAACCTTTGTAATGTCACACCACAACAAAACGGTCTCTAAACCAGAACAATCAATTGCTGCAATACAACAAGCATAGAGACTACAAGACAGGTACCTCAGCATTGGTAATATTATCCTCGTAACGAACGTGTACGTCGTTAACATATATTTGAAGATTTTGAATAATCTTACTCTGGAGCTTCTGCGCGAACGTCTGATTGCCTTTAGAACCTTTCTCTGATGAAAAAAAAAAAACGTTAACAAAAATCAAAGGAACTCGATTATTGAAATAAAAACAGCTCTGAGTTGTGAGTAATGCGACGCCATGCTCGAGAGTGTACTTACTTCCTTTTTGTTTGGCCGCTTTCATTATTTCCATCATTTCTAGTTTTTTACGCTTTGCTTCCTTTTTACGCGCAGCCGCGGATGTCTTTTTGATGTTAGGGCTATTTTACACAATTGTACGTGAAATTTTAGGTAACATTTATCGTTTTGATTGTTTACGCACCTCATCTATTTCTTTAGGCTCTACTAGAAGGAAAAGACGTTCCAGAGTCACTGTAGTCGGTTTTGATCCTAATTATATTAATACGCGTTCTACATCCGCTGTTGTAAGCTACCTAGCTCTGTCCATGGTATAACTAGCTTGAATGACCCAATAACACCACGTTTCAATGTTAATGGTAAATCTAGCGTGTCAAGTACATTATCATGTAATTCAATGTTATCTAGTTGTAATTCGCCACTAATAGAGAATTTTACAGATTCTTCATCAAAACCCTTGGCATAGCTCTTTAAAAATGACCGTAAAACAGTCGTGGCTATTGACCTTATCATTCTTAAAGGCTAAATGCAACTAAATGACACTCATGGTCCACCACGTAGGCTTTTCTGAATTTGGAAATTAAATCAAAACAGAACTAGTCACCTAATTTCAGAGTTTCAAAGTAGCACTTTTCATTCAAGTTCCTTTAGAAAGACATTGCACTTAGCATCTTATTCTCTCAGTTGCACGACATTAGTACGATTTTGACGCGATATTTAGACAGTAATCAGAGTTGTGCAAACTAAGAACTTGAGTTTCTTTTCGAAGCCGCGGACAGTCCTCTTGAATCACTTCCTCATCAACGTGAATACATATTAATCACGTCTTGCTTGTACTTTTATTAGGCAGTACTAGTGCTGTCCATGCCTTAACATAAAGGTATAAGCAACACCATTTCATACCCACACAAATGGAGAAGAATTCTAGCTTAATACCTCACACATGCGCTACATGCAATAGCGTAGAGCAGGAAGGAAAAAAACTGCTTAGATGTGGTAAATGCCGTACAACTTATTATTGTGATAAAAAGTGCCAAATAAGCGACTGGAAGAGTCATAAAATAAATTGTGTTGAAGCTACAACAAAGTCAAAGCCCCTCTCAAAAGCGTACGTGGATTTTCTACAACTAGTGCATTTATCCCTGGGATCCGTCCAAGGGTATCAATGCATTTGTTATTCTTATTTTTTTACCCTCAGTGTCTAAAATTGGTCTTGTTTAGCCAAATACATGAATTATGTGATAAAGTGGCTGATATCAAACTATGTGATCCTACAGATTGTCGTGAGTATGAAAAGAAGACACGTATGATTATGAGAATGTATAATGCCGCTTTGCCTAATCTAAGAGAATCTGAAAAAATGAAGCAAAAAAACAATGAGCCTTCATGGCTAGGTATGTACTAAATAATCGATTATTCGTTTCAAGTACTGAGTGATTTAGATATGATTGTATTAGCAAAAATGGCAGAGTTGACAAAGTCATACAAAGGCACAACTTTTAATGAAGACATGTTGAGTAAATGTGCAAGAAAGCAATAAAATGATAGCTGTATAAATAGCACCAACATACTGACACGTTTTGGGTGACAAAACCATATGTAGCTATTTATTTAGAAAGGTAAATCAGGATACACATAGTTTGGTACAGACTCTTGTGAGTTTGTAATTACCAGAGCACCAGATATCCATTCTGGACGATAAACAAAATCATTTTCCATACGGACATGCTCATAAAAGAGCTTTTTATCTCCAAAGTTCGATCCAGTAACTTCAGAAGTAATAGTGAGAGTGGCAATAACCTCTGGTGTAGCAAAAGGAGAATTTTGAGCATAGACATCGTAGATCTTTCCTTTAGGGAGTGTCTCCAATTGTGTTGGCAAATCAACGCCTGGATCACTGTCTGGGTACTTGTAGTGTACGCTTAGCGCTGGATGGAAGATGAGTCTGTATGGGAAGTTTGGATTGGAGACTGGGTTTCCGCTTTGGTCTTGCTGTGCCCACGTGCTAAGACCAAGCATGTTAGGCCAAGCTGAAGCTTCTTCGAATTTTTTGAGGAAAGCTTGTTGCTGTGGTGTAGCAGCTGTACCAAGCATTGGTACATGGTTAGTGAGATCGTGTTTAAAGAAATTGTAGCTATCTTGACCAGTCAAGGAGTACCTGAAAACAAAAATCAAACAAAGGAAGACAAAAAAAAACAAGACAATATTGGCCACTCAAAAATACCATACTACGCTGGTTTTTGTTTACGTACATTGCCATAACATTAACGGATGGTTTACCGTCAATTAAAACTTTAACGCTTATACCTGGAGAGAAATCTCCCGGTATAGGCTTTGCAGCAGTTGATAAACGGCATAAAACGTTATCAGCACCACTTTGGAAAATACCAGTGTAGTTATGGACGCCAGAAGGTTCCCATACACATTGACCAATACCACCGACAGTGTGAATCAACTTATGCCTGTCAGTTTGCGAAGGACCTGAAACAAATAAGTATCACGTGATCATAATTTGTATTTGGCGTTTTGAGTCAAATAATAACAAAAACACAAAAACCAGCAAGATGAGCTTTAGTAAGAGGTACCTTGCTTAGGTAGGTCGTCAGCGACGGTGTCAAAGGTAATATTCATAACCTCTGTGAATAATTCAGCCATTTGAGGACGAGAGAACCATGGCAGAGGTGTAGTATCAGCATTAAGGGTCTTCCAAAGAGTGCTCATTTTCGAATCAGCAGATTGTTGTTCCCAAGTAGGACCACTGTACGGATCGGCCGCATTACTCTTCATATGAGCATAACCCATTGTGGAGGCTATACTACATACTACAATAATACAAGAAAGGGTGCGTGCACTTAGCATTGTGTTAAAAACTGGCCTACATGGAATTCGTTTGAAGGTGACTTAACGAGCATCATATTAATAAAAACCCAAGAATATTTCGACAATGTAACATGGTATTACTCAATATACCGATAAAATATGAATCTGAATTTCAACAATGTGGAGCGAGAAATTCTATAAACTTTTCAACGCTAGCGTATACCAAAACTGGTATGCGGCTAATCGCTAAAGAAATTTAATGGTCTCAAAGTTCAAATACGTGGTTTGAGCGAGATGAAAATTGTTACTATTGATCCGGGCAAACTATTTCCAACGCTAAGCAAGTATTCATGTAATGTACGCAAAACTATGCGGCTAAAGCTATGTAATAATTAAAGGTAAAAAAGCGCGTACAGGAGAATTTAATGGTACTCACTCTTACTTAAGGACAGTACGCAATGGTTTGAAATTAGAAAGGCTTCACGTATTGATTCTCCGACCAAGCCTTGCCATATTGGCCCTCGATGAAACTAAGACTGATTTCGAAAGGCAAATGAAACTAGCCCTATTAGGGAAAGACTTTGCTAAACTTAAAGCTTCGTTGTATTGATTTAAACGTAAAGAATAAAAACAAGTTTCGTTCTCTGTCACACGTGATACAGATATTCAGTCCTACAATGTGTTTCTAACGCTACTACAATGTCACTTGCGTGTATGGCGTTTCTAACATCTTTATCAAATACAGACTCTTTATTTTTACTCACATACAATACGAGATGAGAAAAGAAACATATTCCCAACAAGTTTATTACAGTCACCATCAGTAAAAGTATTATACTTTATATAAGCATTCAATCCAATAATCTTACCCTTACGAGATTCAGGAGACTCTGATGATGATGACGATGGCTCACCATCGTTGATAACGACAACAAAAGGGAAATCATTTAGTACTGCTTCTCCACCCTTTTTTTTGACATGAGCAATCTGCTTCGCTTGATCATTTACTGAACCAAGAGCAAGATAATTGATATTAGTTATCTCTTCCACGCCTTGTAGAATAAAATGATCTGGTTCATCCTTGTTAAACGATTCATACTGACTACAATACAACTGTGTCCCTACAGAGTTGTTTTGTTCTTTGTTAGGTATGATAGGCATATAAGACTCTGTCCATTCTCCTTTTGGCGTCTCAACGAAGGAACAGCCTGTAAACACTGCCGAGATAACGCCTACGCCCTTATCCACGTTTTTGCGCAGGTAGTCTCCGAGTTCTTTGCCCTCTTGGCGTCCATATCCGAAATCTGAATCTACGAGAATAGCATCGTACTGGTTGGTTGGCATCCCAACTTCTTCATCTGACGAATTGAAATAGTCGCAATTGATGCCTAGGTCTTGCATTGGTTTCGTAAGGTTATTTACAGCGCGATTATTAATGTATAAGTACTTTCCGGCCTATTTTAGTTAAACTGACATAAACCTGCCGTAAATCAACTAACGTACAATTAAACGCTTACATAGCGTAAAGTATGGTCGTTTAAGCTGTAGTTTTCGTATGCTCTCCTCAGAAAATGCAACTGGGTAATGAAACGCTAATAACTTCTTCCAGAGGCAACGAGAATGTGTAACAAGATTATTAAATAACCACGACACACGTTGTAATGTATTAACCTCAGAACTATCTGCAGAGTCAATAATACATTGCCATATCTCTGGTGGTACACTTGTCATTGAACGCCGAAAAAAATAAAGGAAACCGTTCAACAAAAAAAAAGACCAGAAAAACACAGATTGACTATTTATCACTGGTACTTCACTGAACACATTTCAAGGTCAAGTGTTGCGTGGTCTACAAAAGAGTAGTGTTCCATTATGACTAGTTCTTGAGAAAACACTCGACCTGGTGCCTGTCACGCAAAGAAGAAGTATGGTAAAAGTTGCAAAAACAAAAACCAAAATAAGTTGAAAGTAAGCTGTGTTGAATAGTAACATTATAAAGCGCTTGCTCATTCATCATCATGAGATAGCAACTCGGAAGTAGTGCTAACACTAAGTCCTCTTCCTGTAGCTTCAAGTTCTACTTGGTTATCATCCTCAACAGCGATATCATCAACACCTCCATATTCCTTAAAAAACACGTTAGCAGATGTAAACATAAGAAACAAAAATAAAGTACGCACCTTGTTTTTGCTCGATCGCATCTTTCTAACAATCAAAACAACAAAGATAACCACCAGAGATAATACAAGAACACCAGCTGCACCTCCTAGTACACCATAGATGAGCACAAGCTCATCAGAGGCCCCAGTATCGATGCTGTTAGTTCCATTTACTGGAATGTCTGTAGCACCTCCGTTTGGTTCCCCTCCAGTTCCCATGGAAGGAACGAAGTCTTCAGGGTCAACGTCCTGTTTAACGAGTAAAGCCCTTTCCAAAGACATGTGAGCATCAGAGAAAGAATCTCCATCAACTGGAGCGACTCTTATATCAACAAAAACCCTTGCAACCTCTGCGTTAAATGATTCCGGCATACCAAGCCAATCAGCAATTATAAACGAAAATTGAAATCTTGTAGTGTTGCTATCTACCTCTGGTTCTAAGAACTGCAATTGAGCTGATTCACCATGTTGTGTTAAACCAAGAGAGGCATTCAACAACAATGCTAGATAGAGATAACGTGAGATAAAGACATAGACATAGAAAACTAAAAAAAACATGTGTTGTAAAGTGTTTTCTTCAAAGTTGAGAACAGTGATTGAAAGGTGAGACTTTGGAATCAAGTACTTTTTGAATGTTTTACACTTTTCGAAAATAGGATTTAAAAAAGTACTAACGTGTTATAAGATCTTCTACTGAACCACCATGAACAATGATAGCATGTATATAAAGAGTATGATCATGAAGACCCTCCATTTCAGCTATAATATCACAATAAACTACATCCTGCATTTTAAATTGGTCCTTCTCTTCTGGAGTAGTAGTACTATTACTGAAACTTTCACCGAACACTTTAAAAGTACCTGCAAATAAAAAAGTTAGCAAAAAAGTTTATCTGTTTCGCAGGTTCTCAATTGCTTGGAACAAGTTGCTATAAGCCTAGTATACGTACTCAGTGGTGAAACTGAATGATACATGAGAGGACAAGAATCATCCGAATTAAATATGACATTTAATTCTAAAGGTACAGCACGGTCTTCTAGTTCTACAACAGAAAAAATTAGAACAAATTTTATATTGTTATGACGTACGTCCTGCAAAATGAAGGATTGCTTTGCGGTCGTTTATAACACAGCTCTTCATATCAATAGCTAATTTAACATGCCATATCTGTTTACAAGTAATATTTTCTGTTGGTAAGCAGTTTTCTAGCAATTTAATGCTGCTGCCTTCATACTGTTCTTCAATTATTTCTGAAAAAAAAATCCAGTAAGCTTTTTGATAATATTAATAGATAACGGCATTTCTCCTCTCTCTTGTATTCCTACGTACTTGGTTTATACAAATACTTGTACATAGCAACATCTACTATTGTAGATATAAAGACATTCATAAAACCATCAGACTTTGTTGTATTAACAACACGTAAGCGTATGTCATCTGCATCTGTAAGATTTTTTGTAATATCAAATGATACAGTGACGACATTTTCTATGAATTCAATAGCACTCAATGTCAGATTATGTGCCACCGTAGTATTGTCATCTTCTGTCATGGTATTTACTTGAATTGTACCTTCGTATAATCGCCTATGCTTCTACAAAGGATGAGTTAATAATACCAAACTCTGAACCAAAAAAAAAAGAAAATTACAGCATGTGTACATTTTCGTTCACAATGGTGAAGTCACAGTTATCTATTGTGGTTGACCAATCAGCTGTAAAGAGAAACTGATCAACACATCCAACACGATTATACTGCCACCTTGGACCAGGAAATTCGCAAAAAGTAGTAGGAATACCTGTCCCAGAAAAAAAGTTAACAACAATGAAAGAACTTTTTTTTTGTTCGCACTTGGTAGTTTTCCTCCTTCAACTCTGGTATTTCTGCTCTCGTGAGTGAATTTGATAGAGGCTGGAGAGATTCTCTCTTGAATAACAGGTATTGTAAACCCTGTGGACAACAGACCAGTTGTACGATTGAATCTGCTTTGTGCTAGCTCTGGCTTGTTATTTTCAGCTTCTGATAAAGGTATTGTTGGAGCTGCACATTCAGCGATGCACTCATTTTCCAAGTAAGTGTCTACTTCGTCCCAAGCAACAATTTGACAACCTGAGTCTGTACATAAGTATGCTTTATCAGTAGCTGTATCAGTAATTGAAGGGTGATCTGTGAGGTATACTCTAATGAATACTTGTCCAGTTAAGGTAAAACCAGCACCTTAAATAAAACGTAAGAGGAAAAAAGTGGAGCAACAAAAATAAAACAAGCTTTAATCTACGCACACTCCTCGATGGCTGATTCAAGTGACACCAAAGCACACCCATCACCATTTGTAGCAACAGGTGATTTTGCAATACAAGAAGTCCTACAGCCTTTTATGAACTCCAAATTTAGCTTAGTATTCGCCAAATGTTGATACTTGGAATTTGCTGAAGATATGCAATACCTAAAAAACAGAAATGAGTTTCTTTGAAATTAATCATGTGGTGAGCTTACTGTATAATGCCACCTGTAGAAGGTCCAATGGTTACAACTGCCATTTTTTTCGCAGTTATTTCAGCAGAAAAGCCACCAATTGAACTATCATGCTCAGCTTTAGGCACCTGATTAAGCTGGTTCACAGCCCGCGGATTGTTTATATCCCAATCAATTGCTAATGCATCAAAGCGCAAATGCGCTGATCTTATAGAGCATACAGATTCGTCTGTACCACAATGTTCTCCAGGATGGAATTCACCAAACTGACAATCTCCAATCCACCTAAAAAAGTAACAGGTCAACGAGAGAAATAAACAACTAAGCAAGTAACACCAAACGTACGTTCTATCACATCTACCATCAACAACTTCATCTTCATCAATGAACTGGTTACAACAAGCACCTAAAAGAACTTTTAGGACTCTATGATGTAATAAATAGTTACCCAAGCAATCAACGCTGGCACAGGTTTTTCCACGAGTAAACACGCTTCTTAATTGTGTGTTTTCACCAATCTCATCGCACGCTGTCTTTGATTGCACATCGGTGCAACTTGGAGCCACCAAATCGGATACTTCTTTAACACAACAAGCACCTTCACCGTTGCATTTGATATCAAGGCAACTCTCTCCAGCGTGGAAGTAGGAATGAACAGCACCGCCATTGGCAGTAGCACAGGCTGATTTTGTCAAAGCGCTGTGACACTCTCTTGCGCCATCTTCGTCTTCTGATTCCATACAACAAGCGCCAGTTGCTATACCGTCCAGTTAATACCAAGTAAATAATGCCATAAATTGTTTTAACATACGCTCTGCACTCACAGATGGAGCTACTGGCTCAGCATCTGCGACAATAGTATGTAACTCTCCCGTTAATGGAACTTGACGACCAATATCATTAAATATTACAGCTTTTATGTCCATCGATCCAAGACTTGGTAACCATACCCAAGAATGATCTACAGTTACTTCCCAATTCTCAGGGATATCTAACATTATCATTAAATCGTCTAACACTTAGGGGTAAGCTCGTACCTCTAACACGAACTCTAAGAAGTGCTGGTGCTTGTCTTGGGTTCTTTAGGCTGAATGTAATGTAGATTGGTTCATGAGAAGATAATCCTGTGTTATCAAAAGTAACTAAAGAGAATAAATAAAAATAGGATAAATCTTTCTTATGGACTTACAAATATTCTCGTGAGCCCAGTTATCCTCTGCGTCAGTTTCTCCTTGTCTGGATTCAATGACTACCTTAAGGCTTGTCTGATGTTCTCCATGCGGTTTCAAAAGTGGTGCGGTCTCTGCAGGTTCAGACACACGTCTGCTTGTTCCCCGTGGCATATCTGTATAATGGGAAGAATGTGCTACCCTGAAAAAAAATAAATACGAAAAAAAAAAGTAAACAGGTATCATACCAATCGCTGTTATCTCCTACACCTGGTGGTGTATCTAATTACAGGATTAGTTAATATTAAATATATGCTAGTGTATATATTCAAACGTGCTTGTGTAATACGTCACTAGTACATTCTCAGCATCGACGTTTCCATCATTCTCAAAAAATGAATGAATACGGTTTCTATGATCAACCCATGGTTTATCTCCGTTGCCTGTAGGGTTACCTGTACCATCCTCAAGAGGTTGTGAGTATGTTTCAAACCCATTCTTTGCGCTATCAACCCAAACATCATTGCTTTGGTACTTAGAATCCTAAATCGATAGTAAGCAACCCAAAAAGTTTGGTACTTTTTTTCGTACCCAATCACGCATTCTCAAGTTGAATATGCTATCCTGACCTGATACTGAACTATCCCATATAACACGAACAGTGAATAAAGCAGGGTGAGTATTGTCCCCTGTCTTAGGTGATTCTTGGCGAACTACTTCAATGCGCAAGTTGTTTTTACGATCCTCAACAAAGTCACCTAAACAATACGATTTAACAAAGGTGTTATCTAGAGATATAAATATACAAACCTTCTTGTAATAGTTTATGAACATCATCATCACTTCCTTCAGGTTTTAAAGCTGAGATAACACGGAAGTTTTGGTTCAAATCATCAGTATGTTGTGTGAATACTTTTGTCACAATAATACCACTACGATGCTCTGTAGGAGTAGCAGGATCGCCATCTATGTGGACATCAAAAAGTTGGTATCCTTTAGAAGAAAAATCCCAAGCGCTTTGAGCGTCACTAAGCATAGTCAAGTCAGTTTTTGAACTAACAGTCTACAATCACATGTCAATATTATGTTTTCCTCAGAAAAAAATTCAGTAACTTACCAAAGCGTATGGTACATCAGTAGATCCTTGTCTACATTCTATGTAATAAACCTCGCTTGGATTTGCTTGAATCTTGATAAGATGAACATTATCTATTGAAAACATAAGAGCTGGTGTAATAATAAACAAACATACCATCACTTGCGTCTTGGGTAAGTCCATGTGCTCTAACTTTGTATTCTGGTCGTGTTGAATTGTAGCTTGTATTGTATTCAAGTGTTACAACATTTGAATCCGAATACCAACCCAAATACTCATGCATATTAACACCCTTACAGAAACGATAAGCAAATAACTAACTCACTTTAACAAAGTACCGAAAATAATGGAGCTTTGTTGGCTTCTCCCATCATGTCTACTTCAGAAGCAGAACCTGATAACTTGGCTATGATTTTCTTAGTAAAGGCTTTGTATTAATACTACTTCGAACATACCAACGCTATATTGCTCTCCCGATAAAGCAGGATGACTTAGTACATGCGCACGTCTACCCCAATGTGCAGTCCAATCAACATACCATAAGTTTGTGCTATGAAGAGCAATTGTATTGCGGGAGCTACGATCTTCTGTTACAAAGTCTTTAACGCCAAAACTGTGTCCTCTAGTATCACTAGTTGCTATATTAAGCATGACACCATCGTAATCGGTAAAGGTATGGTTCTCTACAACAAAGCATTAATGACTTTATTTCCTTTTGGATCCATACAACATACAAAGAAAGGAAAAAAAAAAAAGTACCTGATGCTGCTTTTAAAGCGTCATAGAGCAAATCATAGCCTCTTTTTGTTGTCCCTTTATTAACTGTAACTACCCCGACCACCTGTGTTGCTACTTCACGTTCAGATTGAGTACTATTCGGGTTCAAAAGAATGCTCTTGAAGGGTGTTAATGAAACTTGATGTAAGTCAAGATAAACATGCCTGAGCATCGCTCATATCGGATTGTCGCCAGAAATAGTAATCATCATCTTCTGGCAAAGCATAGAAGTCTGTAAAGGTGAAAGTAGGATTATACTGATCATAAGACATTTGTTTAAGCAAGTCACGCGTCAAATCATTAAAAACTTTTGCTTGCAACTCTTTAGCCTCAGTTTCACCTCCAGCTAAAACAAAGGACAAATCAATACGCTGAGTGTTATTGATGGTAAAAAGACGCACCACCTGATTCTCCCCACCATGCGCTTGCAGGGCCTCTATCAGTACTGTAGCAGTTCAATACAAGGATCTATACAAGTGTTAAAGGCGTAGTAAGGGCTAAGTACGTTGGTGTGAATTGTCTTCTTTTCGGAGGAGATTGCCCTTTTGGAGATGTATGTACCAGGCGGTCCGACATGACCTGTATTTGTAATCAGTGGCGTCAACTAACGAGAAGAGTTTTTTGAGAGTTGTACCTACTACGCCAATGTCGGGAACGTCATCTAACGACCCGTTGGCATATCTAAGGATTGGTTCCTCAGTGTAGAACACCTTGTTGTCATATTTAAACTCAAGCGGAGAAAGTTGTATTTTTTTAAATGGCGGTATACGAATCAAAAACGACTCGTCGTTGTTAATTTTCGCTACCAAAACCTCTTCATCACTATTGTTTGCATTAGTACTTGTTCTGTGCCGAAAATAAATAATTGCGTTTTACCCAATCCACACGCGTGTGTTAGAGTACAATGGTGGCTCAAGTAGTACGTCTGAGTAGTTAACCGCGACGTTATAATCGTAGCTCACCTGAACCAGGCTGCCAGGGTAAACTACTGCTGGCTGTAACACAAGATCAAAGCATGTAGTTACAGCCAGTAAGGAAGCAAATAAGAAAATAACGCATTGGGTACTTGAGGTCATTGCGAGAGTGAATACGCTTATTAGCGTTCACGTGAGTAGCGCGTTGTAATCGATTTGAGATAAAACAGCAAATTTCACCGTATTTCTTCAACACTAAATTCGCGAATACAAACAAGTTTCTGAATATGTCGTAGTTCATCTGAACGCCCATAAGAGCCACATTTATAGAACAGGCGTTCTTAAGGCGATGGTAAGCTTTGAAGCAAAAACACGTGAGTTTAAACTGCTTGTCAATGGGAAAGCTTTCGTACATAGAGCAACTGGGGAGCGTGTAAGAAGTTTGGAAACCGTTGAAACGTTTTAAGTGGTCGTGCTTAAAATTATGATTTCAGTTTTTTATTTGGTTCACAAACATCCATACAAGCGGTTGTGGTAGTTGTTCTGTCATATAACAATAAATAGCGCAGTACATTAAAATATGGAACCAAAGCAAGTTGAAGTTGATCCTACAGCGCAAGATTTCACACTGCTGCTCCCCTATGAGGTTCACAGGATGCTGACTCGAACAAAAATTTTCCTGAATGTACAATAGGTTTGCAGCATTATCTACGAGTACCTACCGCTAGAGCAACTAGGTACGCACCACTCACTTTACTGGTTAAAAGCGTTAACAAAGTATAAGGCGTTTTACCTCGCGTATCGCAGTTGTGGAATAAAGTGTTGAACCGGGAAGGGTTATGGGTAAACAAAAGATCAAAGTGACATTTGCGACTCATTTTCCTCATAGATGAACCTATGCGTTCACTTGGGCATGGTAAAAAGGCTACCTCAGAAAAGCAGCAAATGGCGAGAATTATTCATTGGACGCTTTAAAATGTACCAGAAAATGTTTGAAATGAAGCTATCGAATAAGCGTACGCGTCGTGGAACATTAGAGATTTATTTTTGTCGTCTTTAAAGAGAGCCTCATCGATTTCAAGAAAATGCATTTTCGTCTTTTTTGTTTTTGACAAGATTGGCCTTGTAGTGTATTCTATAACTCTTTTAATAGATTTAAATATGGCACGTATTGAGCTTGTTGAGGATGGGAGGATACTAAAGTACATTGCAGAAGAAGGGCCTGCTGTACGCCGAGTTTTTTTTGTTTTTTTTTTTTTTTCATTTCATGTCATCTTACTCGCTTTCTGAAAGGGCTGTCAATGTACTCTTCCCCTACAAGTGTTACCAATAGGCGAAGTATGCTTTGTAGCATACTATGAGATGTTTCTTTTAGATCCAGGAGATAAAGGGTATCAACCATTTAATAAGCTATTTTCAAAACAAGGAATTTGATCTGCTGACATGACGTAGAGCTGTTGGTATTGGTATTGGTAAAGATACGTTTGCAAAAGCAAATGTATTTCCTGGATGGCTTCAAGGAAGCTTCGGTTATCATGGGTACGTAGTAACATAAAAACAGAAAGAAAGGCATTTTCTGAAGATCATTTTTATTTTTTCACCGTGCGAATTTTTGCACAGCGCTTCTTTATCAATGCGATTACTTACATACGCTATAGTGATGATGGTAAATTCTTTCAAGGTACTATAAAAATTAAAACACCCACGTGATGTGGAACAGTGTATTTAAAAACAACAAAATTTTTCTGTTGTGTAAACTAAATTAATAGAGCATGGATGGGGAGGTACCTTTGGACCTACGTGGGAAGTACATGATACAATTGGATGCGGATATGATTTCAAAAGGAATGCGCTATTTTTTACAAGGAATGGAAAGTTCCTAGGTGTTGCTGAAACGGTACTTACTCAGCCAAAAACAAGAGTAACCTAAATTTTTTGTTTTAGGATATAGCAAGTATTGCAACATACTTTGCTGTTTTTGGTGTTGAATCAAAGGGAGCTTCTTTTGAAGTGAACTTTGGTAAGAAACCTTTTGCGTTTGATATCATTGCTTATATTGATGAGCAACTCCAAGAAGGTAAGCATAAATACTGTTCATCTTTTTTCTTTTGAGCTGTTCCTTATTTCCGTTTTTAACCCTAAACGTTTAGAGCCTCTCAGTTCAAGTTTGAATATACCTGTTCCAAGAGGAAATATGGGTATGGATAACGTAGATTGGGAACAAATAAAACGTGAACAAAACCCTTACACTTGGATCGTTAAACAACTAAGTACATACTTCTCTTTTTTTTTATTGCAGTTTGATTTTCTAAATGAGAGTTTTCTTTATCTAGAGAAGAGAGGCAAAGATGAGTGCAGGAAAGACGAGGACTTTATGGGTCATGTCAAACAATCTATAGCGCAATGGAATTTCTCAGACATAGACGTTAACACTGCAACGCCAGATGTAAGTGATACATTTTTCTTTATAATTATGTTCTCTTGTTAATCAACCAGTTGTCTAAATGTTTTTATTTAGAGACTATTTGAACTTTCAGAGGGATTATACCAACTATGTGAAGACCGTATTTTCGAAGAGAGACTTTGGAGCCATCTTCCAGCAACTGAACAAATACCATCAGTTCGTAATGCTGATTATGCTAATATTGTCGAGATTCTTGGTGTCTTACAAAACCAAGATATCGGTTTTGATGATCAACAAGTACAAGCAGCACTCGCCCTTTGTGCTGAACGCGCTGGGGTAGAGGATAGTAAGTGTTTTTAACAGACTTATGGTTAAAAAAAACTGTTTTTTTGCGGGATCCAAACAGAACCTTCTTTCTAGTTTATTATTTTTTGAATCTAATATATATAACGCTCACGTGATTATAGATGATGCAGATTCTGTAAAACGTAGAAAAGTGACAGAATTTCTTACAAAGGAAAAGACTCAATACGAAAGACAAACGTACTACTTTTTTTTCTTTTCTTCGTAAACTGTAACTCTACTGACTGGTTTTTTAGTATTATCCTTTATAAGACTATCCTTGAAGACAAAGAAATACCAGACAATCATCAATTCATTACTCATATCATCCTGAGCTTAGTACGCGCAACTCTAGCGATTTTATTTATTAACCTCCACCCATTAGATACCGTTGGTGCACCAAGGACCAGAGCCAGTGCCTGAAAGATATTTACAAGAAGAAATGCGTGGTACTATGCGTTCTTTACTCCTCAAGTACGTCATTTTTCTAAACAATAAGCAGCCAACGGGGTGGCCTTCCTGCCTTTTGTCAAACTTTTTTTGAACTAACTTTTTTTTTTTTTTCAAAGGATCATGCACGATAACACACAAAAAGCTGTAAAAGATAATACTTCACAAAATTCGATAAGGGGTAGTTTTATGTATATGGCAAGATTTATATTTTCGCCAGTATTCTTCTTAACAGCAGGGTACCATTCTCTTTTTTTTCTTATGGATTTTTGATTAATTTAACTCGTTTAATAGACTTCGATCTGTTGCTGGATTATTCTTTACTGGTGCTCGTGGTATTTGGAGATTTATATACAAACTCTTTGGATATAAAAAATAACCTATCATTACCGACAGAAATTCAAAAAAAGCAGTGAAGGAATTCAACCTAAAAAACCTGACATTTAGAACAACATAAAAAAATTTATTTCCTTTCATATTGTTTTTTGTAATAAATTAAACGTCATATGTATCTTCTATGCCCAACAAGGAATACATTGATTGTGAAGAATGTAAGAATACAAATGCATGTGAGGTATGTTGTCAGCTCAGTAAACGAGAAAAGTTGTTAGGACTACAATGTTTGGATCTACCACCTCAAAGAATGATGCAGTCATCGCCCCCACCGCAAGATCCACAAGACCCACATGATCCGCATGATCCGCATGATCCACAAGACCCACAGGAACCACAGGAACCACAGGAACCACAACAACCTCCTGAGCCGCCTTCACAATCAGTTAGAACAAAACGAGAGTTTAACAACGCACAACTACAACATCCACCAGAGCTGTTACCATCACTACTGTTACCTCCACATCCACAACATCCACCACCAGAGCTATTACCTCCTGTATTACCGCCACCAGCACCTCCAAGGTTAAGGCTAGGACCGCTACCAACACTCACACTATAAGACCCTTTTAAAAGTGTAAGAAAATAAAACACAACAAAATGAGTAAGCAAATAACAAATCACGTGCCACTTGCAGAATCGTCATCGCCGCCAGCCTTGACTTTAGCTTTACCAGGTTTTCCAACACCATTACCGCTAGGATGCCCATTACCATTCATTCCATTCATCTCAATATGAACATCTCCACCTACATCCCCAACATCAACACCACTCACACTTCCAGCAGAGGCACTTAAATCTCCACCAACTTTACCATCAATATCAACGTCTCCACCAACAGATACACCACTCGATTTTGACATAGATATCGAACCACGTGATCCTTTCATATCACCATTACTGTCTTTACCACTCTTTTTTAACGATATGGATCCTTTAGATCCTTTTGAAGTAGCACTGCCGCCTGAATGACGTTTTCTATCTCCCTCATAGCCGCTATCGTAATCCGCACTATTGCTACTACGTCTACGCTTCTTAGTACGCTTCCTTGAGCTTCCTAGGTCACTACCACCAGACCATGAGTCGCTTGCGTCAGAGGACTCATCCGAACTAGAGGATTCACTGCTTGACTGCACATTAAAAGCGTTAGAAGCCGCTGTATTAATACCAAAAGCGATGAAACGTTTTTTTTTTTGATAAAAAAAGCCCAAAAAAGGCAGTATCCCAACGTACTTTTTGTAAGTATGCGAATACGTTTGCTTCGTTTGGTAAGGATTTTACTTGTTTGTCTCTTTTGATTTTCTTCCTTTTCGCCTCGTTGTACGTGGAACCACGTCCTATCGTTTTTAAAGTACCAGCGTCTTTAGTACGTTAGACAATTATAAAATAAACTTATATACCTTCAGGGTCGAGTACTTGAGTCTGTATAATCTCTCGAAGCGCTTTTATTGTATTTACTTCAAGTTCGACAGTTTGTTGTTGCGCATTATCCCTTGTACCGTAAAATACGTTGATTACCTTACTCATTGCTTGACGTTTATGTTTTGTCCAACACTGCCCATTATCCAATAACTTGAACAAAATTTTTTCAGCAAACAAGAAATGAAAACTGCGAAATTTCGGTTGTGACATTTAATGGAGCCACCATAGACCAATAACCCCGAAGGTCTTTATACGCTATATTATAGTAAGTGAGATGGTTTTACAAGGTTTTTAAACCCGACAGGGCAGTGGGTTCTCAGCTTCTTGTGAATTATTTTTGCGAATGCGGTTTTAGTGAGCTCTTGAAAGTTTGGGAATGAGTTTCTGCTGTACCTAGCCGTCTTCAAGTCTGTAAAATTTGTCCGAAGCATATATGATACATGTGTAAAACAGGTAATACGATGTAAGCGGTTAATTTATATTGCAAAGCGACAAAAATCGTATTTTGTTTTCAGTTTTATGAAAGAAATTTACTCATTTTTCAATGAGTGCCTTGCTGTACCGCCTTCTCTTCTAAATCTAAAAGACTCTGTTTGAAGTTATTTAATGTATCAAATAGAAAAGTATAATAACAAACATAGCCACACTCAAGGTACTCTTTGCCGAACTGTTCTCAGAAGTAGGTGATAGACTGGTGGCTACAGTTGGGCCACTTGTAGGTTGTGCTGTAGAATCTTGTGATTGAGTCGGTACTTCTTGTTGTTTTGTTGGTGTAGCATCGGTTACAGGTGTAGATTCAGTAGGTGGGTTAGGTAGAGAGTCATAATGAATATTCATAAAATCAATAATTGCTTCAGCAACATTATCGCCATAGGAAGGCAAAGTCGAAGCTTGTCTTGTACTTGGTGGTGACTCTATTTGTATTGCATCAATTGTTCCTTCATTCCTACTACCATGCATAGCTACTATAAATCCGCCACTAAAGTATAAAGAACTACCAGGGCTCGTTGCATTAGGAGAAGGAACAGTGTAGTATCCTGCTCTTTCTAAAAAAGCACCAAAACTGTTTTGACCACGAAGGAGTTCTGAATGAGTTATTTGGCCTTTAAGTCTTTTAGCCAAGTATGTTATAGCACCTAAAGTACTAAAACCATTCAAAGTTGTATCTAAAAGAGAGTTAAAAGGAAAAACAGAAACAACAAAGAAAGTTAAGAATTTGTTTACCGTTTTTGTTTAAGTTGTCTGTAGATATGGCGTATCCTAGTTCTACCCATCCTTGTAAATGAGTAGAACCCACAGCATGGATATCTAGGAGAAGACCTGTGCCATGCGTAGCATTCACCCTTTCACGTGCACATCTCAAGAAGGAATGATATTTGTCCCTTTTTGAATACAAAAAATCAGTTGCTGAGTTTTATTAAGTTTATATTTACCATGTGTCTAGTGCTACAGTGTCTGTAGCTTGATCATCATCTGTTCTATCACGGTTCATATCAACCTGGAAAAGTTAAAATGAGCTCTTTAGACTTTTCTGTTTTCCTGAAATGTGGAGCTACCTTTCGTCTTCCAATGTAAGCAATTACTTGATGGGCAATACCACCAGTCAAGTTCGCTATTTTCGATGCTATTCGCTCTGCTAGCGGTATTGTATTGCCATCAACAAATAAGCTACCTCAAATAGCGTTAGAAAAATACTGTAAACGTTTGCGATCGAAGAGATGATTGTTTTGGGAAAGCGTACCACTTGTTCTATCTTCTATTGCTGTTGGGTAATCTGTGCCGCCGTGTGGAGCCGAAATAATGATCGGTAGATTTCCAACAATATATTTTACATAATTCTCACTGCTATCGTAGTGTGCTTCGCCTGGTGCGAATGAATTCACAGGGCATGGTTCGAAAGCAACGCTAGTTACAACAAAAGCGAAAAGCACTACAAAATGTCATATTACGGCGAGAAGCTTTACACAGTACCCGCGATACAGGCGCTTGCAATTAGGACTCCCATGCGCTTTTTATGCCCACAACAGAAGTAGTTTGAATTAGATTGTCTTTGTTTACCTCTCTAAAACTCACCTATAGTGAAGGCGTTTACGGTTAACGTGGTTCATAGCAGTTTGGATCTTTCAATAGAAAATACCTCAGATTGCAGTCATAGCGCTTTGAAATAACATTACTACGCGCAGAGACTTGTATACGTAGCTTAAATCGACTGTTATAATTTTTCTTGCTGAAATTCAAATGGCTATGTTTTTGGATTTGTGATTCGGCAATTGCCGTGTCTGTCAGATGATTTGCGACTGTATGAGTGATACTATAATTTTAACGGCTACAATTTACTAGAAATCTCGATACGGCCGTATTCGCAGCCATTTCAACAGGTTTTACTGCGACTGTGAACGAAACGACACCTGCTAACCTAAAAATGGAAGAAAAAACCAGTTCGTTTCACAAATTCGTATCGTCGTTCTACTTTTCTTTGCAACTCATTTCACCGAATATCCACCATAGCTTCTTTTCGTGTTGTAGAACGAAGGCACCAAATGTTTGCTAGCACCGGTGTAACGCGGTGGAGCAACTAAAATTACATTCGATATAAAATCGGACGTAGTACTCGTTTAGAAGCACATGTTGCGATCCAAAAAATCGTCAAAACGGTTCTCACACCCTAAAGTAACAACCACAAGGGTTTACAAGCGTTTGTAAATGTGCATTATCCATAATTGAGTAATTAAAATGGATATTTCTGTGAAGTGTATCCCACAATTTATTTCGATTGCTTTTTTAAGGGTTTATAAACAAATTTGGCAACATTTATAGACACAATAAAAAACGTATTATGTATATGTTTGGTATAGTTCCAGTACTCTCCTTAGAGCAATCTTTCAATCTCTTCCTCTTCAGTGTACAACTGATATTAAGTCTTGTCTACCGCTTACTCCAGGCAATTGATGAGGGTTTAATGTCATTTGATGACTTAATGAAGAGAGCGTCAGGTGTGCTTCTAAGCCAGCTGATAGTCTTCTTAGAATCTTTGGAGACTGCAGCGCCCGCGACTCACAAGAAAAACCCCAATATATACGCAAAAAGGAAGGCTCTTAGAAAGAGACTACGCTTGGAAGGCAAGCTAGCTCCGCCAAAGAAACCGTCCTTGTACCAAGTCAGACGTCGTAGCAAGCACCACACGCTGCGCCGCCAGATCTGGTATCGTTCATTGTGGATGATTGAGTGATCATTCGATTAGTGTAGCGTACTAGTCCGAGTGGAAGAAACGGTAAAACCGCGTCTTTTTGCCATTTTTTGCAATCACCACAATCGATCAAGCATACAGCGTCATATCAACCAGTTAGGCCTTTGCATTGTGACTGTTTTTAGTTTTTGAAACCGAGTATGTCTCGATATCACGTGTTGACCCATACGAGATGAAGAGCAAGATTATGTATCTCAAGTTATTGATGGAGTTATGTGCGGGCGTGGTTCTGCAGGATTGTAAAAACGCCAACAGGTAAGTCACAACAAGTCATTTTAACGTGAAGTAACGACTAACGCTCAACATGCTCTCTATGATGCCCTTCGATGTTCAATATGAGATTGTCAAAGCTTTAGACGTAGAAATGAACCTGGCAATTCAAGTTACATGTAAAGCGCTTAAAAAAGCTTCAATGCGTGTCTTAGAAACTCTAAACGAGATTATCGTCAGTCACAGTTCATTGATACTTCTTAAGCAATGTAAACATGTAGAACGCGTGTACATAGCTCCTGAACCTGAACCAATAGATTTTAAAGTACTTTGCACTTATCTGTGGAAAACAAGCGTGACATCTCTTGATATATCATACTGCGACTTCTACGAGCCCATACAACTAGATCTACTGCAATCCCTCAAATCTTTACAATTACTAACGGCACTTTGTGTACCAATCGATCCTACAGACTTGTCACGATTGTACAACGAGTATGGGACATCTGAACAGTTTAGATTTAAGGTAATCAGGCTATTGGATATTCTCGTTGGGACATGGAAGTGTACATATGACACATTTGGTCCTGAGAGTATGGCTGGTGAAGTTCACAAGTATTACGAAGATGGACACAGTATATACCCTAACACAAACGGTTATGTGACGACATTCGTTGAACGGCCTCAACTGGGACCTAGATGCTATTTGTTGGAAGTCAAAGCAGCTAATAGAGCGGGTATTGCTTTGATAAAAGCAGAAGATGACTATATAACCGTTGTGAACGGTTACGAACACGTGCTTAGAAGCTTAACAATATTTCCAGACCGATCATCACATCTTGCTTCCTTGTCTTTTTGGAGAAAATCAGAACAATAACATCACGTGTACATCATTTTCT
This sequence comes from Trichosphaerium sp. ATCC 40318, assembly GCA_038496445.1. Taxonomy (NCBI): domain Eukaryota; phylum Discosea; class Flabellinia; family Trichosidae; genus Trichosphaerium; species Trichosphaerium sp. ATCC 40318. The sequence continues at coordinate 123,343 of JALMLS010000340.1, forward strand.
TGTTGAGAATACTACAGTAAGTGCGGAAAGCCACGTGCCAATAGATAATACGGGGTAGTACAATGTATTTTATTGTGAAAACAGTGATTATTGCAATAAACCTCATATTAGATTGTGACATGCTGTCTTACATACGTGATTTCGATAGACGAGTTAATGCATCCACCAATGACAACAAATGTAGAAGGCAAGGGCTTGTAACGGAGAAGTATGTTGAGTGAAGCACTAAAACAACATTGCGTTATTGCACGTCAATTCTGACATTGGAGCCCTTTTGTACAAATAATGATAGCTCCTACGCTGGTAACATACAGCACTTTACTATAATAAGTTTTTCTCTGCAACTTATTTTTGTATTCTACATCGTGCGCCGTGTGAGGTTATTTTATTCGCTATTAGAAGAAAGGGAGAAGTTGGTTTAATATGGTTTTATTAAGACCGATGGGTAATAAATTATACAGTATCCGTAATGATAAAAAAAAATGTGAACGTTTAGTTGTCATCAGTCATCATTAAAGGTTGTGTCAATTCAGGTAGGTTTGAAGCCCGGGCAGCTTTGAGTCCACCGTTGCGTGCCTTGATCTCACGAGCCTCTTGGCAGATGCTCATTTGCCAGCAAACAAGAGCTGAAACAAGATCACCAACAAAACTTCCGCCAATACCGTATTTTTCGCGAACAGATCCTCTCCAGCATACACGAACGCAAGGAATGCAGTAGCAAAGGACAAAAGAGATAAGACGGGACATATCGTCTTGTACCATACCAGTTCCTAGTTTTACATCGTTAGCGTTGTTTAATGATAACACCGTTGATTTACGCACCTAGGGGACCATTCCCCTCACCATGTTCCGGTTTTTCGATTTTCATTTTGTTTTCAACTGCCAAGCATTGTGGGGCTAGAGCACCGTATAGGCTAGAAAAAACGATATAAGCGACGGAAAATGCAAATAAACAAACAGAGAACTTCGTCGTTTTGAGAAAGCGCACAGAACTCACACTCTCGTGCAACAAACCATACGAGTGTTTAAAACAACTAAATGAGACTCTTTGGGGTACGTACAAGACTTCCAAATCAGCGAAAACGTGAAATAGACCTGTTGACCAAGTTGCCATGATGGTACTAAGCAAATTATAAGTTTGTGAATCAAAACTGGAAGCATAAAAGCTTGTTTTAGGGTTTGTGAAAGAAACTAACTCATCAAACGACGAGTGGTGATTAACGTACTTTTTTGTGAAGAGGAGTTGCTGTGATTGCAGAATAAAAATGCAAAAGACAAATCTAGTAAATTCAAGCACACTTCACGTAATCAGCGTGGTAGTTGAATGTTAAGTTAAGTGCCGCCGATAATGCAGAGTAGAGATGCAAGTTTCACTCGCGTTTGATAGAATAGAGCGATGTCCAACTCTTGAAGTGTCTAATTCAGTGTTTATTGGTACCAACTTCGTTTCCATTAATTTTTTAGACGTTTTTCGTAACACGAGCGTCAGGTTCTGGATCTGGCGATGCGTTTAGAGTTTGTAAATCGGTATACGCTACAACACTACTAAATCCGTCTGATGCGCGTAAAACATCACTCATTGGCGACTGGGAATGGAAACAGTGGGTAATGGAGAAAATTAACCAAGCGTACAACTTGGAGTCCAAAATACCTCAAAACGATAGAATTGCGAATATAAAGAAGCCACCAAGAGATATGGACGATTTGGAGTGGTCTTTGGATCTAGTGGTGTCAACAGCCTTAGATGATCGCGAATTCCACCACATACTATGTCAAGGTGCCAATTAGACACTTATTGAAAAAAAAAATAGTCATGCACTGTTCATGAAGTTGGTTGCCTTTTTTTGACGTCAAACTAGGATGGTTATTCGAAGACGATGTTTCAGATGGCACAGAACGCCTTGGCATTTCACGTTATCCTCTTATTGGCACGTGAGTGATATTACAAGTTCAATTTTCTTATTAATGTTTAGGTTTATATAATGCGACCAATTGCAAGTTAGGCGATTTAGCAGATCCCGGCACTGTGCGATACTCTTTTGGTAGTTGGTAGGGCCTGACGTGGGTAATTAAATTAGCGCTGATGTGATTGCTGCGACGGTTGTTATTCCACAAACTCTTAAAGTTCCTCAAGTCAGAACAATCATATCAGCGTTTATTCTGTTACCAACTACAAGCCTATCATTGTTGTTTGTTTATTAATACGGTATAGATAGGCTTTGATTCTCTAAGACCAGCAGATAAACACGTGCATCTTGTAGAACCAATTGTTGCTGAAATTGATGGTAAGGCAAACTTCATTCTTTTCTTTGCGGTTTCTTTTGTGTCGCTGACTCTTCAAAAATATTAGGATTTGTTATACCTCCAGATTGGCATTTTGGATCTAATATGGGTAGATTTATTGTTTCTAAAAAAGTGGAGTATGCAAAAGGTTGGGTAGTTATCGTAGACTTGGAGAAAATGCGATGTAAAGTGACATACATGATTATTTCCAGAAAAAAAGCAGATATTAAACTTCGCAAAGGTAAAACAAACATAAATGAGTTACTACTTGTGGTGGAAGCGTATAGTGATAAGAGCTCGGCTCAAAGTATTGCTGAGACCATAAAACATATCGCTTAATAATAAATAACTTGAGTGTCTTCTAACTATAAAAATATGCATCATAATTCCTTCCTTTGATGGCGAAGGCAGTAATTCTAGAGCAATGTTAGCTCAGTTTTGTTCACACGCGAAGCAAACACCATAATCTGGGCAGTAAAAGCAAAAGAGGTGATAGCGTGGCGTGCCCCAAAGTGTTTTTTTGCGCTATACTGCTTGCATTTGCAATGCAGATATGAGCGCTCTAAATACGAAGGAACTCCCTGGAGAAATCCTCCATCCCATTGGAACGAAGAAAGTTGTCTTCACACATTTTCAGCCTTCAGTTCAACGAAGTAATGCGGCTGAACAGAAACCCCATGAATGATTTCACACGAAGTATTTGCGGGATTTCAAGTATGATGACGTGGGACACGTTCACTGTGCATCTCTACTAATAAAACAATAGTATGATGAATAAATACAACTCCAGCTAGGCTAACCAAAAAAACGTGGTTGAATATGAAGCGAATTTTCTAAACAGCAAAAAGTAAGAATCTGAATTTGAGATGCTGTTTTTACCACTTCCCGAGCTTTAACAAGGGGTACTAGATGTTTAGTACTTTTACCAAATACCACACTAGGGTGCTCATTTTTTCTCGGACAAAGGTAACTGGTTGTACAGATATTTTTTAATGTAACTTGTTGATGTGCTGTTAAGGTTCGTTGCCATGACTTTGTATTTTATTGCAACCTCAAAGGGAGGTCCCTTTTATTTCAACAATTATAAAACACGAAAGTACGAAAGCTGCTAGCTATTACCCCAAAAGTACGGTGGAGTGTATTGTCATATTCTGTGATTCTTGATTAATAATGATACGTTGTTAAAAAGCATTAAATGAAATTCTCTTACATTCTTTGAAGGTTCATTATTAGTTTTGTACAAGCACAACAGCAGTTGTATCAAGTGCCAGTGAAGCTTTTATATTTATCAAAATCCTCTCAAACGAAATAAAGAAACTTCAAGTTATTAATAGTTAAACAAAGTATGAGTGACATAATAAGTACATTAGTCTCAGATGTGTTTTGTATGATTTGTACAAAATGTGACTTCAATGATGTCAAGTATTTGCTCATGACTACAAAACAACTTTACACCAAGCACAAAAACAACAGTGCTTTCTGGCAACAATTGTTATCCTTGAAGTCTCCTACATGGCGTTTGAGATCTATTATCCAGCTCATAGAAGACAAAACCGCTCTAAGGAGTTTGTCACTTCTTCGCTGTATTAACGGAATCTACACAAGTGATTTTGGATATCTCTGGCTTGTGAACTTTTTTGTTCAACCTCAACAACACCTATTCCCAAGAGAAGGAGTGTGGAAGCGTGGAAGAAATAAGGGTAAAATACACGAGTTTTTTGAGAGTATTTATGTCTGCATCAGATGGAGAGGACCGCAATACCCATCACCACATATTTGGGAATATCTGATCGATCAAAGACTTGTTTCTCAGAAAGATATTGATGGTTCTTGCTCAATGTTCGCTACTTTGAGGATTGAAAGTGGTTCTAGCTATTACGGTACAACAGTAGAGATAGGAACATTTACTGTTGATGAAACAAAAGGCGCTGTTTGTTTGAATCGCTTGGTTTTAGATGAGACAGCAAGCTGTCTTCAAAAGAAAACTGACCGTATCTTTGTTTCTAAAAATACAAGATGCCTCAATTACAAAATAAGCGATGGAGTGGTAGAGGTAGGGAAATATTCTAAACATTCTGGTCACAAATTGTATTCTTCAAATTGCTCCTATGGATGAGTTTCAGGTTCTATGCAACGCGTTGTTGATTCACATTAAAGATTGAATTGCCTCTAATGAACATTAATGATAGATAAGGAAGCTATGTACAATGAATAACGCACAATCTAACTCTACCGTTTTTTTATTCTGAAAGTACATTCCTGCAAAATTTACTAACAAACTAGTTGAGAAGAAGTCACGCATTTTGAAATAATGTTACTCTTATTTTTAAACTTCAGAAGGTACTTCATTTATATAACCAACCAGTACTTCATGACGATGTTAACAATTAAGAACACTCAAACTTGTTTTCATGGTGTAATATTTACAAGGTTTATTATACAGTATCAGATTTATGGACATGTCATTGTTGTGTTGCGAAAAGTTTGAGATTGTTGTTTTTTTATCTTGGTCGAAAAATGGCGAGTGTTGCAATCACTGCAGCCGTTACACCAACTCCAGTAAGTCCTAGGCACCAATTCCTTTTAATGTGTAAGTAATATTGATAGAAAGTATTAAGAAAGTTGGTACCGTTTGCGTTTTGCTCGCTGACTTTTGTCAGCTTTTTGAATTTCTTTCAAAGCAATCTTGGTATTTTCTCCTACATCATCAATATGTGTTTCAATGTTATCTAATTTACATAATGAGACATGCTCGGCAAAGATATGAAGAGTACGCACCAATGAGATAACCATCAGCCTCAACCATTTCTGCAAGATCCCTCATGACTTCATTGATGTCAGCCATGTCCCTTTAAGTAGTCAATAAACGATCAGAAAAACCTTATTTTTTGGGGTACCTTGTGATGCGTGTAACGTCTTTATCTCTTGTATCAATAATATCAGACATGTAGGATGCGTCATCCCATGATTTAACCTCTAAAAACCCTTCTGGTAGATTTCGTTGAGAAACAGCTTGTTTTCGTTTCTTTAGAGTTTGTACTTGCCTCCCTTCCCTTTTCAACGCGTAAGCCGGCTAATAAACGGCAAAAAAGAGTAGTAGGCAAAAGCCAGGAACGTACCATGGATTGTAAAGGTTGCTGGTATTTTCTTCGTATTGTCTTCCCCAAGTTCTTGTAGATGCCATGTTGTTACGTTATGGGGTTTTGTTTGAAGTATAATTTCTCGCCATTTTATTTGAAATTCATCAAAGAAAATCCGGTTCCCACCTAAGTGAAGCACAACCACCTAAGTAGAGGCTCTCCACCTTGTAAAAAAAATACAACCTAATTTATGTGCGCCCGAAAAATGGGGTTCGGGCGTTGGAAAGCGGCGTATTACTGGATGCTTTCGGGAAGTTTTGTTGACTCAGCACACGGAAAAACTCGAATTGACCAAAAAGCGTATTAGAGCGTGAACATGGATAGCATGGCAACTCGTGAGTGAATTGAAATAATTTCAACGTTGCACAACCGCTAATGTTACTTATAGAAGAAACTATTCTCGTAACTGGTGGTATGGGCTTTATAGGCTCCCATACTACACTAGAGCTACTAAAGAAAGGCTTCAAAGTTATTATTCTTGACAACTTGGTTAATTCAAGCCAAAAGACGCTAGAGCGCATAAAGGAGGTATCAGGGCTGTACGTCGCGCAATATGGAATTGTACATGACACCTTTAACTCTTAACATAGTACCGAAGAAGCCAGAGATACAGTGGAATTCGTTAACGCTGATATTCTTGATAGAGACGCTCTAAATAAGGTTTTTGATGCAAACCCATCAATATCGACTGTTATTCACTTCGCTGGCCTCAAGGTGCGCCATAACCCGTTTCCACCCAAATCTCGAGCAAATCACCAAGTCGTAACAATCCACTAGGCCGTAGGCGAATCTGTTCGTAAGCCATGGGAATACTACAACAACAACATAACAGGCACTCTTATCCTATTAGACGTCATGCGAAAGCATAATTGTTACAAAATGGTTTTTTCATCCTCTGCGACAGTTTACGGTGATGTACGTTACTCTTAACAGCGTAAATCAGCATTCAAAAGCATAACAAGAAAATACGTCTAGGCAAAAGAGTTACCAGTGAAGGAAAGCGCAAAAGTGAATATTGCAGAGAACCCATACGGAAACACGAAACTATTTATCGAACAAATTCTGCGTGACATGGTATGGGTTAACAAAAAAAAAAGTTGATTTTTTTTGTTGAATTAAATGCGCGCATTGTCACGCGTGTTATCGTATTTTAGTTGTCTGTGTGGTATGTACAAGGTATTGATAATGTTATGTAGGTTAAATCAGAACCAGAGAAGTGGTCTATAGTTCTATTGAGATACTTTAATCCAACCGGTAAGTGGGGAAGTCTTTGCTTTGATGAATTCTACCCACTTGTTCTTATTCTAACTTGACTATAGGTGCACATCCATCTGGACGTATGGGAGAAGATCCTCAAGGCGTTCCAGCTAATCTTGCACCATATGTTGCTCAGGTACGCCTTTATCAAGCGATTAAAAATTACGTATTTAATAAAATCTTAAGGTTGCTGTTGGTAAACGCGAGTGTCTCAGCGTTTTTGGCGATGATTATCCTACTCCAGATGGTACTGGCGTTAGAGATTATATTCACGTGTCAGATCTTGCTGATGGTCATTTGGCTTCATTGGCAAAACTAAAGGAGCCAGGTACCACTACTGACCACTGTGAAGTTTCTGACAGCTCATTTCTTACAGGTTGTTACACATACAATCTGGGAACAGGTCGCGGTTACTCTGTATTAGAGATGATTGCTGCTGTTAAAAAGGCGAGTGGTAAGGAGATTAAGTATAAAGTTGTAAAAAGGAGAGAAGGCAAGTGGAGTTCTTTTGAACTTCGGATTTTTTTTGGCGAATATTATTTTTTTTTTCTGTTATTTCTAAATTTTGTGTAGGTGACGTTGCTGCGAATTATGCTGATGCAACCAAAGCTAAGAAAGAGTTGAATTGGGAAGCTAAAAGGGACCTTGAGGAGATGTGTACTGATCTTTGGAGATGGCAAAGTAATAATCCTAATGGATATGATAGCTAAACAAAAAAAACCGTAAGGAACATTCTTATTATTATTATTCCACGTGATAGCTTTTTTTTTGACGTGGATTTATTGTACAAACATTAAAAAAATTGTTACTGGTGTTTTAAACCTTCTTGTCTGTTGAGGAAAATCCAAGCACCTGATGCTCCCTTTTCTTGATTCTCTGATTTGTTAACTACTGGAAACACCTTCAACTGGTTTTTTCTTTTTGATGGTGAAACATACAGAAAAAAAACTTTATCAATCCAAAAGCCAGTCTTGCTGATTGTGTTATGTTTTGGTTTGTGAAAGAAATCCAACCTGTTCTTTGTGTACAAATGACATGTTTTTTTTTCTTTTTATTTACAAGGAGTATCGATGTCACTCCATAGAGTCATAAACAAGCCAATCCATGTGATGTAACTGAATAATCTTGGTTGTCTAAGCAAACCAATAATCACACGAAAGTTTAAGTCCTGCATCAAGAAGCTATCAATGTATTGAGCATATACAACGACCTCTCCAAATGCTACAAGATTCCAAAACATTTTCACAATGAGATATGTCAAACCTAAAACAAACGAATAAGTCCTTTTTTTTTTTTGACAAAAAAGAAGTTCTGTTGGTTGTCTTCTGGTGCTCTGGTAACTTACCTCTTTCATATATGAGGAGCCAATTATTAGCATATATCCATAAAGGCAGAAGAGGGAGAAGAATATTCGATCCAAGCATATTCCTTACATCTCGAATGAAGTTCATGTACAAAATTGAACAAATGGCTTAACAAACAGTCAGCGAGGAACAAATATTTTTCTAAAATCTAATCTGGTGTACCAACGCAGCACGAGTAACTGAGGTGCATAAAATGACTAGAGAATATAAAAACAGGTAGTAGGTTTAAAGCTACCAAGGCAACAAAAGCGACCGTGTAAGGTAAGTGTAACCAACGTGCTAAAAAATTAATTTAGTAGGTCATCAACAACTTTTAGAGGTACCAATTTGATTGACCATTCGACGTCTTTCAGCCATTGCAAGACATACTAAAATGCAATTTAGAAATAACATATGCTATGGTCATTCTTACTCATTAACATTGGTAGCAACGCACTGGCATACTTGGCAAACCGTGCAAGCGATAAATAATCGCAAGCCTTGTTCAGAGTTAAAAAAAAAAAGGCGTTGTATGGTACCCAACAAGGTAAATCACGCACGTGAAAATAAATAGCTGGACAACAATATACAAAAGCCAATGCGACAGCATAAGAGTAAGGTACGAGACCTAAAGGTAACAGATTAGGACAAGTCCAAAATGAAACAAAAATTGTTTCCTTACCAAGAAAGAAATGAACTTGCTTTAGCTTCCTTATCACTTTGATATGTCTGGGAAAAAACGCGCTACCAATATAAACTATTTCTACTATATCGCCCGGATATAGAGGTGGGTGCATCTTAGGTAGTGCGGAAGTAAGGAAAAACAATGTAGCTGAACCAGACAAGGCACGAATCATTGTAGATGAGTTTTTTATACTTTCAACTACAACACCTCTACAATAAAAATTATTTCAATCAATCGTCACGTGATAAGAAACGTGATAAGAAGAGACAAAGAAGATTCGTTCAATTCTTATTTTAATAGTCAAATAGGAAGCTGGCAGAAGAAGAGTTACCTTACTTTCCATCCTCTATTGGAATAGATAGAAGAGACAGAGGACATTTTAGATAGTTTGATATCAACCATTTTATTCCCTTTCATTATAATTTCGTCTTGAACACGCCATTTATATTTATATGTAGCCTACACAATAACTTAGTTCCTCAAGTCATCTAAAAACACAGTTTTTTTTGGTTTTTGACACTTCAGAAATTTTTTCGGTGGTTGTAAGCGCAAACGCGTTGAATCGGTAAGTAGAGGTAAATCAAATGATTTCTAGGTGTTTGAGGATAAATAAAAAAAAAAACCCGTACGTCATACTCCAGCCATTTGTCAGCCATTAAAGTGTTGAAAAAGTGTATATCTGTAGTAGAAACAGGGCTTTCTTTTTCAGTACGTAAACGGGCGTACACCTGTTTCCATATAACGTTTGTTTCGCTCACTGTGTACCTAGGATGATTTTAGGTTCGCGTTAAACGGGTTTTTTTTGAAATTATATTATTCTGAGCTTACCAGTAACTACTCACGCGAGCAACGTTGCATATATCTTTAGGGTCTAATAGAGACACGATAGACGCATGTACCTCCTGATTGACGGAATAAGGGATTTTCCGCTTGAAAACACGTCGTACCGTTGGCATACTGTGTATTAGCGCGTTGCATGGTGGTTTTGAAATAATGACACGTTCTTTACGCCAAAACCATGGTCGTCTTGTATTGTTCGGGTCACGTATAATAAACTCAAATATAAAGCTAATGCGGTCGTTTTAGTAAAATAATTAAAATGCTACATACGCCACCACAAGAAATAGCCACCAAAGCAG